>CALNXI010001388.1:101276-131250 GCA_942486025.1 Porites evermanni | reverse complement strand
GCGCTTTTCGTTCCCAGTCTTTTTGGACCTTTCCTTTCTGAGAAATACAAAATACATGGAAATAGGTCGGTAATTCTGGGCGATTTTTACCCACTTAAGGAGTAAAGCTGTTTTATCTATATTTTAGCACACCATAATGGGTAAAAGTCGCATGTTTTAAGCCTCACTTCAAACTTAGAATCGAAGGTTGGAATTTCAAGATTTAGTGACCGCAATAATATTTAGTTAATATTCGTACGGCAAGGAGGAAGTGGTTATTGATCCCGGGTTGTTTATGTTCTAGAGGCTGTGAAAAAGAATTAAACTTGCTTCTTAAATTTCCTAGTGCACTATTTAGAAATTGAGGTAAGTTTGCCTTGAAAATTTATATGTGATCACAAAAAAACTATGTCGTCGATAATTTGAATGTTTTTTTTTAATACAGATTTCACCCCGCAGTTGCTCCGTGTAGATATCAAGAACAAGGAGAGGTAATTGATATGCGAATTGTTTTCGCACCAGATTAGATTATGAGAGGGCACACTTAGGTACAAATTTTTCGTAACTCATAGTCAGTATTCGAGATCGAATGAACAGCAGTTGTTTTCAAGGCAAAAATAGGCATCCGTCTTTTAAGACATTCTCAGACGAGAACATCAACTGGACATGTAATTAGCGTATACACACGGCGATATTAATGTATTGGTGTCTAACCTACAATAGATTATGTCTCAACAATCGATTTTCCTGTACTACAAATGGCTAAATTTTCTCATTGAGTTAAAAAAATCAGAACCTTCTTTAGCTTTCAATGTGTCTCGCAAATAGCAGTAAGTCGGTACTTGCAAATTGAAAGCTCTCACTGTAACTTCCGTTTACCAGTTATTTTTACCAGTTTGCAATTCCGTGAAAATTATCCTACTGTGTCCCATGACATAGGGCAATTCTTTCCCTCATATGCGGATTGACTGTGGAAATTCTTTCATTTAGAGAGCCGTATAGCGAAGGTAAGTAGATGCTTTTAAACCGAGTACTTCAGTTACGTCGCCCAATGTAATGCATAACTATATCGACCAAATTTTCAGTGTTATTTTGGCTGCTTTTGTTTGTCATTTAAACTCAATCAACACGTTTTAAAACAGAAATGCAAGGTTTAGCAATCCTATTGAAACGAAACACTTCGAGGACGTTTTTGAAGCTATTCAAGACACTCACAGCACTCGTTTTCAGCACGTGTTTTATCAGTGATAAAACACTGCTGTGTGTGTTTGATGGTCATTCCTTTTTAATATGTAGATATTATTTCCCTGAACAAATTAAAGAGTTGACTAGTTGCTCAGTAAGATTGTTTTTTTCCTAGACTGCCAAAATAAACTTCTAGACGCTATTCGAAGCTTAATGCTACTTGATGACCTATAAGGAGTGGATGGGATTAAACACGATTTTCTTCGTGTCATGCACAGGAACAGCCCCATTCGATAAAAAGCTCATTTTTTCAACTGAGTTTATATAATTTTTAGTCAATCACATCATAATCATTTGTCTTCATCTCTGAAGTGGCCGAGCTGTTCTTTGAAAAAATTTCTACCTCTACCCAATGTCAGTTCTTCAAAGTTCCACAAGGACATGATCCATGGAATAAGTTCTCACTAAGGGAGGGATCAAAAAGCCCTTAACATGCATGTTCTGCACACTTTCATACTCAGGTGTAACGTTTTGTTTTGTTTTGTTTTTTTGTTTTTTTGCTGTGCAAAGAGTTTTCGCTATAGGATATTTTTTTTTACTCAGTTATCTTCAACTTTGCTGCTCCTTAACCCAGGGTTAAAGTGACATGTACGATCTGCTACTTTTTCTCTTAGTGTCACCTATGGTATTGGCATAGAAATGGCTACAGGTACATCACAATCTACTGCAGATGAAGCGTTACGTACAACAGATGAAAATGCAAATTTTCAGCGGTTGACAAGGCTTCTGATGCGTGGAGGGCTCGCACTCTTAAGAGAAGTGTTTGACGCTATCCATCCGCCAGCCAACCTTCCAGCTGTACTTGGTAACCATACCATAAAGTCAAAGCTGCAAACACTGAGAAGAAATAGAGTCCTTACCTACCCCGAATGGGAGTGCCTTTACAACCCACCGTCAGGAGCTTATGGAAAGTCGTCCGACTTTGACATCACCTTACCTATGTAAACTGCTTCGAGAAATATGCAACCTTACCCCTTCCACCGGATGGGACAACTTACCCAACAGCACTGATTACAGCCGCGAGGCAGACGTGGTTAGAATTAAGTTTTATCGTAACACAATTTATGGTCACAACCACAGCATGGAGATAACAAACGCTGATTTTGAGAAGCTTTGGATAGAAATCAGTGAGGCCCTATTGAGAATTGCTGGCAGGATAAGTAGCGCAAAGAGAGATGAGTGGAAGAAGTCCATCGAAAACCTTTCCCGTGGTCCACTAACACCAGATGCAAAGGAATACGTTTCAGAACTTCGGTTATGGTACAAAAATGATATGGAGATAAAAGACGAGATCGAAAAGCTAAATGAAAAAGTGGAGCAGAATACCTGCTAGTTTCGATGCGAGTTGGAAGAAATCAAATTGAGCCTTCACACCTTTATTGAATCATTAGGTCCATCACCAACTGACCGACCGGTAGAATTTGCCCGACTGCCATCTAAAAGTGTGAATGTTCCTACACCCTCGCAGCACTCACGTGCACAAGAAGAAGGTTTCTCAGCAGGACCAACTACCACCCCTGACCCACAGACAAGTCAAGAAAATCGTGTGTGTATACCTATACCCCCAGAGCAGCCTCTAGTGCAAGAAGAAGGAAGTACCACAGCAAGTCCATCTACATGCACGGAACTACAGACGAGCCTGCAGAATCGTCCAAAAGCTATTGATTTCTGGGACGTTGTCTGTGCATTTAAGAAACCCCTAGAAATATTGCTAGAATATTTGAAAACAAAGCTTGGTGTTGTTGTTCAAGGATTCAGACAAGGTAGTTTGATCATAACAGTTTCCTGCAGTTCATTAGAAGTCCTTGAGGCTCTTTGGAAGGATTACCGCAGAGGACATCTCAGTGAAGTGGTCCAAGATACCCTTGTCACGGATGAAGTTCTGAAAGAGCTTAACCTAAGTGAAGTGAAACTGAAGACCATCATTTCAGAGGACGAGTACATGTTATGCAAAGACCTTTTCATTCACAAATCGGGTAATTATAAAGATTTATAATAATACCACCAAACAGTTATAATTGTAATAATAATATTATTATTAAGGTAGATAACAGGCACATCCTGAGCAAAGAGGGAGCTTAATCAAAACTTTATCGCGCTTATTTCATCTTGTTCAACGTCGTCAAATGTTTGCAAATGTTTCGGGAGTTGCATAAATTCTAATTAATAGAATGCATCGAAGTTCAGGAAAAGAGAGTTGTTGTCTTGACTTGTGTTCACGTCTTCCACGAAACGTGAAACTACGCTGACTTTCATGTCGTAATAGTGCAGTGACGGGAAAAAAGAATGATGCATGTGCGAAGATGTTGTTGTTTTTTTTACTAATCTATCAATTCGAAACCCTTTTGTTTACTTGCCGTTCTCGTGGCCCTCACCGTCGTCGTTGACTAAGCTCTCCAAGATCACAACTTAACACTGTTTCCTTGTTTTTCTTCAAAAGGAGACTACACATCAGTGTCCGGTGGCTATTTCTTGATGATAAACAACCGCAGCTCACAATTCTCTTATGTTGCAAAGCAATTTCTGGGCCAGGACTTTGGCTTCAGAATCAAGGAAAAAGTCAATCTGTCAGAGCGTGAAGTGTTAGAAGTACTAAAGGATACCGCTGGACGAGACTTCTCCAGTGATGATTGTTTTTTGTGCGTGATCCTGAACCGTGAATCAAAAGATGAGACCAAGGCAATCACATCGCTTTTCAGCCGAGATAAATGCCCCTCGCTAGATGGAAAACCAAAGCTATTCCTGTTTGAAGAGTGGGATGGAATGCAAACAATCAAGGACAGAGACAGTGGTCCACCTCCACGTCCAGATTTTCTGGGTGAAGATGATTTTCTTGTTTGGTACCGTACCCCTTCACATAACCGTACTCGCCCATCTCCAATAAGGATCTCTAGTCAGAATTATTATTTCAGGTGGTTATACAACCTGTTGAGTGGAATGCACCTTACTGATGCCATACACGATACTGAAAAGAAATTTCCAACGCAATCATGGTTGGTCAGTACGCTAACAAAGGAAGTATTTTTCAAACGAAACTAATTTTCACACTGAAGTCGGCTGAAATACAGTAGTGGCGATTCTAGTTTGACAAGAATTAATCATTCTTACTTTATACAGTTAAAAACAAACAATTAGTTTAAGTAGAACTGTCATTAACAGAGGAGATTTTCACTGTTTTCATAGAACAGTCCCCTGGTGGGGGGGAGGGGGTACTCCCTATAATAGCCTATACGTGGAGGCTCCTTCAGGCCTTAGGTGTGTGAAAGGGTAGTGATTTCACTGGTTGAATTATGTCAAAGGGTAAGGAAAGCTGTTGTTTCAGTTGCTAAAAAGCGAAAATTAAACAGCGCTAGCAATGCATTTTGTGGCTGTGAAAAAGTCGTGAAAACGTTCAGTTAATCGGAATGCAACGGTTCTAAACTAGGTGTGTGAAAGGGATACCATTTGTCAATTTAAGGAGGTTCCCTTTTCTGTCAAAAATGATACAT
This sequence comes from Porites evermanni, assembly GCA_942486025.1. Taxonomy (NCBI): domain Eukaryota; kingdom Metazoa; phylum Cnidaria; class Anthozoa; order Scleractinia; family Poritidae; genus Porites; species Porites evermanni. The sequence goes on along the minus strand of CALNXI010001388.1, from coordinate 126,538 downwards.
AAAAGGGTGAGGGGTTGGACCTCGGGGCGGAGCCTCCCCGTACAAAACTTTTTTTTAGTACCCCCCCCCCCGGGGAACGGCCTTTATTATAGGATGTTAGCATCGACAACGAGTACGCGTTCTAGAACGAGATCAGCGATTTTGCGTATTGCGCATCCGTTCTGCGCATCTCCACGTTTTCAAGTCGTCCTGTCAAGTTGCACTACGACGAGTTCTCACCAAAAACTCGAAGTGGATAGAACGACTGGGAAGAGCTGGTTTTCAAAGGTAAATTCCGATCGTTTAATGCAATTTCTTTTCGTTTCTAGCCTCTCTTTATCATCTTGAACATTCGTTATATTATGTTTTATGTAAAATACTGCTATTGAAGTCGAGGAAAAGCAACCGAACGCGATATTTCCTACACAGAGTAAATTTGCATTTACCCGGAAAAGTTTCATGTCTCTCCACTGGCCTCACAGGCTCACGAAATAACCCCGAAAATTGCCATTACTTGGTCGAAAATATCCCAACAGTCGAAGCGGAATCCCTTAATTGTACTTTCTATAAACTCGAACTCGGTGTCATCGCTAAGAAAGAAAGCTGAGAAAACGACTTCGAGTACGAATACGGCTTGAAGTCGTTCTCGTACTATACTCGTTGTTGATGCTAACATCCTCTATTATCGAACAAAGTAACAACTAGGCAGTTTGAACAAAAAAAATATTCGGGCATTTTTATTGATTTCGGCTATAATTATTTTAATCACAATGTAAAGCCATTAAGTCAGATCAAGTCATGGCTTAATATTTTGCCCACAATTGGTCTTGTTAAGGAGAAAAACTGACTGAAAATTGTAACGTAGCGCAATGGAAGACCTCGGCATAATAAATGACAAATTACATGAAATATCATATAATCAGCCAGTATAATAAATAAAATGAAATGCGCCGTTTCTGCATGCTTGGTAGGCTACGGAACAGGAGCCTATGACCCATGGGCTCCTGCTGCGGATAATTTTTCCATATTGTCCATATCGGTATAACGAAAACGGGTATTTCCCTCAAGTTCTTTATTTTACAGTGGTAGAAACGGGGCTAACAAGTTGAGGGTGTCAGTGGGTAAAGCGTGTAAAAGGGATAAGAACGGGAATGATATTATATAACAAGCTATTAGGTTAAATATTCATGCTATACTTCGCGACAGATCTTAGAGTATGGCAAGAGTCATTTTAAAGAAACAAGGCTCTGCTGCTCATATTTGGTTACCTTAAATAGACCTAGGCTGCCTGTTCCGGTATTTTTAGCAATGAAATGCGTTTTGCAAAGTCACAAATGAAAGTAATCTAATCTTCCTCATGATCATATAGCGTCAAACCATCATAGTACATAATTTACCTGTGATATTAATCGGATGTCCTTTTTTTGTTGAAGTGCATGCATCTTGAAACCAAAGGTACTTATTAAAGCTCTCCTCTGTAAATTTTTATGTTTCAAATTAAAATAGAATGGCTAACGACATTAATTTTTCATAGCAAGCGGGTATACAAAAACGCAACTAAAAAATTGTCAAAAATGGAAAACAAGGTAGAGCAAAGGAAGGGGAATTTGCTGAAAAAAAAGTCCACATGACACCTTTTCACTTTTTAACACTGTTGTCATGTCTTTTTTTTTCAGAATAAAAGCTAGTGTTTTCAATCAACTTGCTACAAGCAAGCAGACGAGGGTCTTCTAAAACTGTTGCCATACGAACGAAGATGACTACCTCATCAAATTGATGAGACTAACGCAAATTTAGTCACCACAGGCATAGCCTGCGAACCCAGACGAATTTGCGAGAAGCGATGACCGAAATTAGTCTGCCGGTTCGCAGGCTACCACATGCGTTTTAAGCTTCCCTTAAAAGGCCGGAATGTTATTTCTTTCCATGACACGAGTGAGTCGGTTACAGTCGGTGTACTCAACGGTAGGCTGTAACGCGATACCAACTCGCTCTTGTCACAGCAAAAAAAAACAAGAACGTTCTAAAACGTTAAGTGGAGCTTGCTTCATGGAGATAAGGAGATAAAATAAGAAATTAAGAGGCCTTGACACGAGGGAGTCGGTTACAGGGGGTGTACTCAACGGTCGCCTGAAACGCAATACCGACTCGCTAGTGTTACAGAAAGAAACAAGAACGCTCTTAAAAAGGGTTACGTCGAGCTTTTTGCTTGGTGAATAAATAGGAAATTAGGAGGAGACTAATTCTACACCGAAACAGGATTTCCTTGCTAAAAGTTTCCGACATCCTACTTTATCGACGGTTGAGTGCTTTTTAGGATATTTACTATTTATATAGTTTTCGACGATTTTATTGTTTCTGAATTGATTAAATACGCGTGTATAGATATACGAAAATCAAGGCTCGATTCGAGAGAAAATATATCATTGCCAAAGAGCAAAAACGTGAAGAACATAGCGCGTCATTTCAATCGTCGCTGGAAATAACTGCATGTTCATCACATGACTCACTTGCATACAATGAAAGTTTTTACAACACCCGATCAGTCAGCCTCACCATCGAAGTTTCCCTGAAGTTTTGCTCATAACGATTCTTTTTTTCTTCGACCACNCCCCCCCCCCCCCCCCCCCCCCCCCCCACCTCCCCCAAAAATGCATCTTAGTCTTGCTTCTAAAGCAAGCTCGACTAATTGCATTCCATCCTCGTAACGTGAGCTTGGGACACCTGTGAAGTCACTAGCACTTATTAGCGACCAAGCCGGGGCGTTGAACCCGGAGAACCCCTGGAAATTCTCACTAACCGTTAAATGACAAATGACAGAAATTTACATGTTATATGTCATGTTTCCTAAATAAGGTATCTTATTATTCACTCAAAATATTTCTCCCTTTATGATTGGCTAAAATCCCACGAATAATTCATGATAACCAGCCACTGTTGACCAAATTGGAAGAAGTTTGCGACATCTGAAAAATAACGTCAATTCTACAGCATAATAGTCAGAAAACTGGACAGTTAGCCGAGAAGACCTGGGGACGAGGTTGAGTTGTTTTGCTGTGAATACAAACAGATGGTATTTTGATACTTAGCCTTATCCAATAATTGTTTGTTATTTCTACATTTAAATTTCTGTTGTCTTTTTAACGGTTTCTTCTGAAAATGGATATGTTGGAACATACCAAGTCTCAGTTTGATCTTTTCCTTCTTTTCAAGCATCAAGAGAGAGGGGTTATAAGGCTGGCGTGACCGAGGCGCTTAGAACTCTGGGAAAAATAATTTTTATCAACTCAGTCTGAGAAGTAACGTCGGGAGTAAAGCTGTTTTATCGTTTTCACCACATCACTTTAAGCTTCACGTCAAGCTTACATGAATTTGAAGTTTTAGTGAGTGCAATCTTTGTCACTTTCATGTGGCTGGATAGGCGGAAGTGAGTTCAATACTGTACATACTGAGATGATCGAGTTGTTTGTGAAGTGAAAAGGAAACTGCTTTTACTTCCCAGCTCACTGTTTAGAAAACGAGGTAAGTTTGTCTCAAAGAGAAGGTGATCACAAAAATTTAAAAATCCACGTTGTTGGTATAAATTTAGCATCAGCTCTTTACAGATTTCATCTTACGTTACATTTAATCTTATTCTAGAACAAGAAAGGGAAGGAGAGGAATTTCACAATTTGGGATTTGTTTCACCCCAATCTAACTTGTAAGAGGGAGCAGTGGGGTACGTATGCCCTCTTTTACAACTCATCATATTCGAGGCCGCATTTTTAATGAAATATTGAGCATCAGTACTATTTAAATCTTCAGAGAATATGTCGTAAAAATTAGCATAATACATACGCGACGCAGCCTGACCTTTAAAGATATTAACTTTATGCGGATTCCTTTGCATTTTGTGTTTAATATGTTTTAACACTTAACAGTTGATTACCTTGCGCTGTCAACGGCTAGAATTGTCACATTGATGCAAAGAATTAGAGCCATGTTGCCCTCAATGTATTTGATCGAGTAAACTAGTCCTTCGCATAGTTCACCTAATAATTGATATTGAAGTCGGCTCTGAGACGACCTCCCTTATGGAAACTGAGCTGAACTGCAATCGCAAGTCTCAATTGTACGTTACTCTAAGGGAGTCGTGCCTTTAATTCGTCGTCTGAGGCAGCAAATTAACTGCACTACGCGCTTGTACATACGTTCGACAGAACGAAATGAATTAGAAATTCAATGTCGACAGTAATTTACATAATTATGAGATTTGGGCGCTTTCCATTCAACAAAAATTCCGGCTTGCAATTTTAGAAATTCTACGAGCCCGATGGAACGGTTCATTCCGGTTGCACATACCCGACCCAAGCCACCGAGCTTTTGGTTATTATTTTTGAAAGCAGGATACAAAAGAGCGGTACTGGGGCTAACTAAGCATGTCCTGATTGTGCTGGGCACCATTTCGGCACTTTTTGGAGCACTATTTAACATTTCCAACACTCGTGAGCGCTTTCTTGAGTTTTGAGCACAATTTGAGCATTTTTTTCGCTTGTTGGGCAACATTTAAGCACTTTTTTTTTTCTTTACAGTTTTTCGCATGTTTAATGCAATATTTTGTGTGCGAAACGTTTTCAGTAAACCGAGTAATTCTATTATCATGAATTTGAATAATTCCACCTTGTCGCTTGACTGTTGTCATGAAAATGCACAATTATTCTTTTAACCGGGAACAGTCGATTTTGATTGGTTCGTGTGATGCTTCGATATAATAGATCGAAAAGAGACTACTAACAGTTGTAGCTATACGGTGATACGTTAAACTCCATACGGTTCTGTGTTGCTGGGGGAGTGCTTTAGAAAATATGCTGACTTTACGGTTGAAGAGATTGACTGGGTCGATCTTGGGTTTATATCTGAATAAAAAGAGTTTTTTCAAAAAAAAACATTGGTGTTTCACTCCTATGGTCACCTGTTAGAAAATCGAGAGTTAAAGCTTTGATAAAACTAAGAAATTTATGAACATCTGCTAGGAAATAATTAAAAACTACCAGCAACTTTCGAGCACTATTTCTAAATTTCAAGCCCTTTTTTAAAAAATTCGAGCACTATTTGAGCGTTTTTTGCTATGTTTTGAGCACTTTTTGGCGAATTTTCGTGCGCAATCGGGATATGCCTAAGGCCATCATTTTTGTCAAATGGAAAGGGACATTTCGGTCCGATCAAACGAAATTATCAGACAGGTCAAAGTGGACCACCTTCATGACTGGTCCCGAATATTCCGGTCTGAACAAACCAAAATGGTCCGTTCCATTTGATGTACCAACCGCAATTTCCGGAGTTTTGGATTGAATGGAAAGCGCCCTTGAATTCTAGAGGCGGATCATTAGAAAAGTTATTGGGGGGTGGTGTGAAGTTATTGAGTTAGGGTTAAGGTTAGAGTTGTCAATTTCCTTTCACGATTTTTTTTTGTCAAAATGTCGAGCATGAATATTTTTTCTTTACTTTAAAAATAATTCTGACAATTGGCAAGAATATTTTTTTCTGGACTACTCAGCATGGCTTGCCAAATTTTTCACTCAATTTTCTCGTTCGTGAATATTTTTTGGTATTTTTTGATACCTTTCCTAACAATACCTCATTAGCTTTTGGTGATCATCCTTGTTTATTTAGGTATTAAATCCCTCACTAGATTGGCTAGTTACTCTCTGAGATTGATGGCATTGGCTTTTTTTCTAGACACATTGACAAAATACACCTTCTGAGTCAATGAGCCTCCTATTACCGCATATTAAATGAACCAGGATGTGTGGCCAGGATAAGAATAATTTCCCCACAGCATGTCCTTTGATTAAAACCCACTTTTATCAACTGACTATATTAACTAAAATTTTTTAGTAAATTATAATATATCCATTTGTGTCACATTTCTCCCCGTCATCCTAAAAGACAGGAGCATGTGCAGGATATTTTTGATGGAGGATTTGAACACTATCTACACTATTGAAACCATTTTACAGCTTAAGCCTGAAATGCAGCCATTTTTGGGCAGAAAAGAAGCGAAGAAATTGCTCAGGTTATGCCTTTTGGCCTTTTGCCATCCTTAAAAAACCCCCTTTTTAAAATCCCCCCGTGTTTTTGTTTAAAAAACTAGGAAGACTGCACATGCAAAAAAAAAAAAGAAAAAAAGAAAGCACTGATTCCCCCCCCCCCCCTTCACCCGCTCTAAAAAAAAGAGTTAGGCTGCGTGCAAACGGGCGCAACAACTCCCAGCATTGTTGCGCCAACAATGTTGGGAGTTGTTGCGTGCGTGTTGGCAGTGTGCAAACGGATGCAACAACTCCCAACAATTAATGTTGGGACCTGCAGTGCATCGTGGGAAGAATACAAGCCATAAGTCTTTGTAATCCATGCGTAATGAGCGTGCGTGGCCCCAACAATGTTGGAAGAGCTGTGCAAGCGGATCCAACATTGTTGCGCTACGCTTCGGCGATCACGGAACAAAAGAAATGTTGGGAGTTGTTGGCTGAAAAGTTTGACCGGTTTCAAACTTTGCGCAACAACACGCAACAACATGCAACAGGGTGTGCAAACGGACGCAACATGTAACATCCAACAATGTTGCGTCGGTTTGCACGGGGCTTTAGAATACCTTATTGCTGAATTTGTGTTATGAATAATGTAATGAATAACATTAAATTTGTATTAGGCCAAAAAATGCTGGCAATGAGGGCGGGTGGATCTCCTAAGTGTTTTTATGGCAAACAGCAGAACCTCACCATCAAATAGAAAATTGACTGCAAGGATGGAATTCACAGTCTATCCTCTGGAAACTACCTGGTTTTGTTCCAATTTTCGTCGTTAACATTATCCAAAGCTCTTAGGTTTGTGGAAAGATTAAACAAGACTGCTACCAATTTTTTAAGCAGGTTCCAATCATTCAATAAACGTTCCGTTTGTTCATTTATTGGCATTGCTGTAGATGTCAGCTTTCAGAATTCCTTAAAGCGATACTCTATGGAAGTGTTCTCACTACTCCGAGTTGAGCGATAGTCGACCCAAAAAACCCATAACATGCATTTTCAGTAAAATTTTGTACTCAGGTGCAAGACGTATTATTTTATGTATTGACAGTTTCCTTTTAGAAGTTAATTAGTTTTACTAAGCTAACTTCAATTCTCGATCCCGTTTCTACCCGGGGTTTCCAATTAATTGACTTGGGCTTAGACTAGTATGCTGGTAAACTTTCCACCCACCCCTCCTTTCTCAGTTTAAGTAACATTGTGATTTCTGTCACTTTTTCTTTAGTCTCACCAATGATATTGGCATAGAAATGGCTACAGGTACATCACTATCAGCGGCATTTGAAGCGTTACGTGCAACAGATGAAAAAGCAAATTTTCAGCGATTGACACGGCTTCTGATGCGTGGAGGTCTCGCACTTTTAAAGGAGGTGTTTGACAGTATCCATCCCCCACCCAACCTTCCAGCTGCGCTTAGTAACCCTGTAATAAAGACGCAGCTCCAAACTCTTAGAAGAAACAGAGTCCTTACCCACCCCGAATGGAACTGCCTTTACAACCCAAGTGGGCCAGGGACGTATGGAAAATCGACCGATTTTGATATCAGCTTACTTTGTAAATTGCTTCGAGCAATATGCAGCCTTACTCCTCCTGCTACCGGATGGGACATTTTGCCTAACAGCACTGATCACAGCCTTGAGGCAGACTTAGTTAGAATTAAATTTTACCGTAACAAAATTTATGGTCACAACCACAGCATGGAGATAACAAATGCCGATTTTGAGAAGCTTTGGATGGAAATTAGTGAGGCACTATTAAGAATTGCTAGCAGCATAAGTAGTGCAAAGAGAGATGAGTGGAGGAAGTCCATCGAAAAGTTTTTCCTTGAACCATTAACACCAGACGCAGAGGAATGTGTTGATGAACTTCGATTATGGCACAAAAAGGGTATGGAGACAAAAGACGAGATCGAAAAGATGCGTATTACACAAGAACTGATTCAAAAGCAACTACAGCAGATGCAAATTGAACAAAAACTTATACAAGAGCAAATGAAAAGTGAACAAGAACAAAGACACATGGAAATTCTAATTGCCCTGAAAGGTCTTAAGGCAAGTGCGTCAGCTGTCAGTCCATCCGCACGAATGGAAGGCGACCAATTGCCATTTGAACGTCTGGAGACACGAATACCTATACCCCCAGAGCAGTCATCAGCAGAAGGTCCTGCTGGTCTATCCACACTATCGGCACTGCAAGCAAGTCAACAAAACACTCCAGTAGTTCTTGATTTCTGGTATGTTGTTTTTTCATTCAAAAGGCCATTAGAACTCTTGATCAGATACCTGAAAATAAAGTTTGGAGTTGACGTTCAAAGCTGCAGACTAGGAAGCTTTGTCATGACAGTGTCCTGCAGTTCTTTAGAAGTTCTTGAGGCATTGTGGAACGAATATCGAACAGGCCGTCTTAACGAAGTGGTTCAAGATACGCTTGTAACGGGAGAGGTTCTGGAAAAGCTTGAACTCAGTGAGGTAAAACTGAGAACCATTATTTCAGAGGAAGACTACTTGTCATACAAAGAGTTTTTGAAAAACAGATCAGGTAATGATGAGATAGGTACGCATTCATACAGTACTGAAATAAGCTACAATAATCCAACATTGAGACGCATTACCTAATGCGGGCAAATGTAAAACCTCTAAAACCGACATTGCTGTTGGTAATCACGATTAAAACGAATAGCTTTGTAAAAAATAATCTGTGGTAATAAGACCCTTATTTTTCACCTTAACATGCCGCTGTAAGAGGAAATGTACGCGTGATGTCAGGTCCTGAGGGAGACAGTTAGTTACGTTTACCCGAGAGTCCTGATGTTTCTATGGACGTGGGCTCCACGGAAAACAAAACTTCAAAAAAAATTGTTTCAGTAGGGACATGACATAAAGTGTTTTCATGTTATATTCGTAGCCTTTCACTTCAACAGTGACAAAGAATATAGAACGAATCAAAACAAAAACATTAATTCTGAAAACTGCTTAATGATTGATTCACAAATTGAGTATTTTCCATATACTAACTGCATCTTTGTCCTCCACTATACCTGCTGTGTCTGCTATATCACGAGCTGTTGTATCCCAAGCAAGGTACAATTGCTGAATTGCATGTACGATCGGGATACCGATTTGAATTTAGTCAAGGCCACATACCAAAAATCAACCAATGGTAGTTTCTGCTTAGTTGAGTGAAGGTCTCGGGATGTAACCATCATAATTTCATAATTCAAGATCATGTGTCAATTACGATGGAATTATGAAGGCACAATCGCTGATGCAAAAAACCGTCTTTACTGAGAAGTGTAAGCTTATATCAATTGCAAAGAATTAACCAGATTAACGCACACGTCCTTTTCGATTTTTATTCGATAAGTCTGAGCTTACAGACTTTAAAACTTAATTTTTAACGCCTAAAAAAAAATCGAGAGAAAATTGTTTCCATTTCGCCTTTTTTATTGTGGTTATCCCTCGTTTCGAATTAAAAGCCTCAAATACATAATTACATAATCTTGAACAATTGGCCGCTAGAGCTGCGAATCTTTTACGTATCGCAAACAGATTAACTTAACAGGTCTGACAATAGTAGCGGGACAAAATTCCAACTTCACGCGTTTCTACATCACAAAAAAAAAACATAGGCGATTACGAAGAGGAATTTCGAGATATCTTGAATTTCTTCAGAAGAGGTATAAATCATGCATGAACTGAAGACTGGACTTTATCAATATGCAGACAAATTTGCGACTTTTAGGATGTTTCCGGAAAGATTTCACCACTCATCCGTTTTGCAAATTACCCTTATACATTCCAAAATGAGCTAAACCAAGAGAGGATAAAGGTTTATCCTCTCTTGGCTAAACGGCAGTTGCCTTGCGCGTTTTCGAAAAGATGTGAATCGGGGTAAAACGCAATGCTGAGCTCGTTTTGTAATTTATACGGCTACTTTCACGAAAACAGCGATTAAACTAAAATTTTAGTGATGCAATTGATCAGTGTACTATAAAATGCCCGATTTTCGTGTCCATTGAAACATTTTGAGTTGTAGGCGCACAATTGAGTAAATATTGAACTGAATTGCTTATATAACTAACAGGCTAGTGTCAATTTGCGCAAGATCTAATGTGACACTTGCATTGACATTGGCTTACATGGATCGTAGTGGACCTACGGGCAGGCGGGCGTACAGTGACGTCCTAACCAAATTTTCTCGGATAGATAGAGCACCACATTTTCTTTGCAATGGGCGCGCGTGGAACTTCGCCATGAACATTCACACAAAGACGTAATCTAGACGTAAATTACACAATGAATTGGTTTCATCTATTCGTTTTTTGTGACACAAAGAAGTTACTTAAGTTATACAAAAATACCCCCCACAATAAACACTTCGCTTCTGGAGAGAGGGGGGGGGGAGGGGGCAAGGATTTTGTGGCACTATTGACAGCCCTCTCGAAATTCGCGCGAAAAACCGTTCTAAAAATAAACTGGTCCGTAAAAACAACGTGACACGAGCGCATGGAATTTGCTTGCTCCGGGTTATGGGCTCTCGGGTAGTGTTAACACTGCACTATAATGGCATTACGGACAAATGTCCTGTTTGTCATCTGTTACTAATTATATTGAAGAGCAAATTTGAGTCCAAGTTTAAGTAAAGGTAGAAATTGCGTTTTTTCATCTTTGTTAGGTAAAGGGGAAGAAAAGGCACTTCCCGAAGTTCAAGAAAGTCCTGCCACAGATCTTGCCGCAGGTAGGATATAAAAAATTTTTTGACAAAAAAAAATTGTATTTCATTTGGTGCATGCTGTCCTCTTATTGATAAAGCTTGAACATGGGCTCCTGGCTCGAAAGTGAACGGAAAAGAGGGCATACGGAAGCGATTTAGCGCAAAGGAGGGAGGAGGGTCGGCAGAAAGCCTTGTTTCAAACCGAGATATTCGGCAAATGGATTCAGTAACTACAGTACTTTCATTGCCTTGAATGATGAGGATCTCATCGTAAAACTGTTTGAAGATTGTTCCATAAGTAAGCACCACTGTAACTAAAGCTACGCTCAAGGTAGTCAGTTCTTGGTTTCGGGAGTAACAATTTACCTTTGGCGTCACGAAGTTCGTAATTCGAGATTCTCGGAGCAAACAAATTCCAGAAATAGGCCGGGGCAAGATTATTAGTACACTTAATCAAGTAAGCCTTAATTGCTTAGCGTTTCTAATCGATAAGTTGTCTCAACCAAGCAAGTCAAGAAGTTGTCTGGAACTAGTGTCACAGCTTGATATAGTGATAACTCTGACAGCGCGATGTTGTAGTTTATGAAGTTTATCACTTTTTAGATGTTGCGACAAGCCATTCCAGGCAGCACTACAGTAATCGAAGTGTGGTTCAATGAGACCTTGGTATATTAAAACTGCAGTGTGCACGGAAACAAATAGCCTGATTCGCTTAAGCGCACCTATGCTTGAGGAGCCTTTTTTGTTTGAGATGTCATGTACGTGAACCTTCCAAGATAGATCGTCAATATTAAGCCCAAGAGATTTGCTATGAGTTGTTTGGTTTACTTGAACGCTATCTATATCATTGTTATTGTGTCGTCATTTAAAGATAGTAGTTTCTGCCTCGAGCTAATAATCATTAACTCTGTTTTGGCGACTTTGAGACTTAATTTGTTAGCTTTAAGCCAGAGATCAATGTTTCAATTCAGTCTTGATTTGTAATTCGAGATCAGGTATGCTAGGTACAGACAAGCTAACGTTAGTGTTCTCAATGTAAATTCTAGGAGAACCAGTATTCAAACAGTTTGGAAGGTCATTTATGTAGATCAAAAAGAGAAGGGGGCCTATTACAGATCCTTGAGGTAGGCCACAGTTAAAAGGGCTCTCACAAGATAGGCAGTTACCTAAAATGCATAGCTATGCATCTTTGCATACAGGTTTGTTACATAAGATTTGCACCATTTCAAGGCATCTTGGCCAACGACGTATTTAGTTTTTTTTTTCAGAATAATCTCATGGTTAATACTGTCCAAGACCTTCTTCAAATCAATGAAGATTACGCCATCAAGAAGACCTATGTCAATATTGACGTACCAGTTATCATTTGTCTCTCATAAAGCTGTAAGAGTATTATGTAGCGAGAGAAAACCAGACTGACAGTTGTTTAAAAAACCATTTTCGTTCAGGTAGTGGTAAAGTTGGTTATAGACAATTTTTTCAAAACTTTTGGCTACGGCAGGGACAATATATATTGGCCGGTAGTTGTTTAGGTCTGACTTGGAGCCATTCTTAAAAATAGGTGACACTTAAGCTAGTTTCCAGTCAAAGGGGAAAATAGTAGTCAGAATGAATTGAGTAAAAACGCCTGTTAAAGAGGGCGCAACCACTTCGGCTGCAATGTTTAGTAGTTTGCCAGCATCGATAGCTTTAAGTAATTTGATGACTTTTTGAACATTGATCCGTTGGGAAGAAAATACTCCGTTGACAGGATTTGCATAGGAAAGGGGATCAGTGTCTACAATGGGAATTCCTCGAGCTAGCGATTGGCCAAAATTTGTAAAATGGTTATTAAATGCTTCAGCTATATCACCAGGTGAGGTAAAAATTTCATTTCCTATTTTGATTTGGGACAATCTAGTTGATTTTTTTGTCGATACTGAAGCTCTTTAATTAACCGCCAAGGTTTACGAGATGTCTAAGCATGTTGGTTTTCTTGTGCAGTGCGTTTCTTGGAACTTATTTGGTTTCAACCTTTAGCCTCGCTTTCATGTTAAATTCATTTTCACTGTTAACGACTGTTAAAATACAGCTACAACTGTACATTTATACCACAATTTGAGACCACAAACTATCTAGCGAAAACGAGGGTGCTTTAATCTATCAAAATTTATCGTCAAAACTTTTCTGTCTCCTGGGTTGCACAAAACGTCCCTCGCTCCCGGACTATATTTCTTGTTTTTGTTTTTGTTTTTTAATTTCAGTTTATCTCTTAGGTTTCGCACAGGAATAAAATCTTGTTTACACGTGTCTGACCACTATCTTACCTCGTCAAACTCTTCTACGCATCCAACATGGCGTCTTTCACTTGGTTCGCTGAATACTCGAGTACCTTGTTTATGTCACATATTCTCTCGTACGCTAAACGCAAATTCTCCGCTCCTTCAGCGTTTAGTTTTTCCGCAATTTCTCCAACGTTGTACGTTGCCCTTTTTAATTGCTTCTTGTAATTTTCTTTAGCAAACTCCACCATGCTTCGCAGTCAGAAGTATTTTCTTGAGTCTTCAGACATTCCATGTTTGTGCCCCACAAAGTTCGCTTAACAAGCAGTCCTGGCAGGGTCGCCACTTTTAGTGTGGAAAAAGAAATCCAGTGCACACCAAATAAATGACAAAATCTCAACAAGTTTAATGTCCACAATCCTATCTACGAGTGCAAGTAAGGAGTAGTAGAAAGCCGAAAAACAACAGAGTCAAAAGTGCTCCCGATACTTATTTATTCCTAGCCAATCAAAACGAGGCTACAACAATAAAACACCTTAAATAGCAGTCACGAATGTTTTCAACGTTCTTAACAATACACCTCTAACGCAACGAAGCCCAAGTATACGCTTCAACAGTAGAGACCTTACGATTCAGGTTTTTCGGCATTTGCAGCGATTTGCGTCCAGAAATCACGTAACCAGTGCCTTGTCGTCAAAATTTCGGTTTGAGGTTCACGTTTGTACGGCTAGACCGCGCTTCAGAGGTAAGTGATTTACCACAAGGTGTTTTGCACCCTAAAACATCACAATCCCACGTTTGGGAAAAAATACCAACTTTAAGAGCTCTTGCTTATTGATTATCGAATTCTATTTTTTAAAAGACGGCGGTAATTTTGAAGACAATTTCTCAGCCAAAATAGAAATAAGTGGATGAATGAAAACAAATATGGCAGCCGCGAGCTACCACCCGCGAATCTCAAATCCCAAATATGGGCAGACGAGTAACGTGAAACCATTAACCGCAAACCACAGTTTGTTGTTTGCAGTAAAATGGCTAAACCTCGATCTTAAGTTCTCTAGTTCATTCTTGCCTCTTCTTCGACACTCTTCCCGTTCCTGGCCTTATCACCTCTCTCTGTCAAACGAATTCCCCTAGTGTACATTTACTACTGATCCAACTAATTGTATGGCACTAACAAAGATACACCAACTAATGAATATAAATTGTCTCAACGATAAAATGAAACCACAACATATTTATACCTTTTTTTCAGGAGAGCTGGAATACCAAAGCCAGCAGAGAGAAAAGAAAGCCATAGAGTATCATGAGCGACAAGTCAAAATTTCGAAAGAAGTGGGAGACAGGGCAAGAAAAGGAAATGCGTACAGTAGTCTTGGCTACGCCTATTACAGTGCTAGAGATTTCAAGAAAGCCATTGAGTACCATGAACGACACCTCAAAATTACTAAAGAAGTGGGAGACAGGGCAGGAGAAGCAAGAGCGTACAGAAATCTTGGCTCCGCCTATTACAGTATTGGAGATTTCCAGAAAGCCATTGAGTACCATGAACGACACCTCAAAATTACGAAAGAAGTGGGAGACAGGGCAGGAGAAGGAAGAGCGTATGGTAGTCTTGGCAATGCCTATCAGAGTCTTGGAGATTTCCAGAAAGCCATAGAGTACCATGAACGAGAAGTCAGAATTTCAAAAGAAGTGGGAGACACGGCAGAAGAAGGAAGAGCGTATGGTAGTCTTGGCATCGCCTATAGCAATCTTGGAGATTTCCAGAAAGCCATAGAGTACCATGAACAACACCTCAAAATTACGAAAGAAGTGGGAGACAGGCCAGGAGAAGGAAGAGCGTATGGTAGTCTTGGCAACGCCTATCACAGTCTTGGAGATTTCCAGAAAGCTATAGAGTACCATGAACGAGACCTCAAAATTTCAAAAGAAGTGGGAGACACGGCAGAAGAAGGAAGAGCGTATCTTAGTCTTGGCATCGCCTATCAAAGTCTCGAAGATTTCCAGAAAGCTATAGAGTACCATGAACGATACCTCAAAATTTCAAAAGAGGTGGGAGACAGGGCAGAAGAAGGGAGAGCGGGAGATTTCCTAAAGGCATAGACTACCATGAACGACACCTTAAAATTTCGAAGAAAGGGAGACACATACCGGTTGATCAGTCCACATGAAGTGTAACAGTCGTGATAAATTAACACATCTATCATACGTCTATTATATAAGAATTGGGAGAAGAGGCTTGAAAGTTCCAGAAAGCCATTGAGTACCATGAACGACACCTCAAAATTACGAAAGAAGTGGGAGACAGGGCAGGAGAAGGAAGAACGTATGGTAGTCTTGGCAATGCCTATCAGAGTCTTGGAGATTTCCAGAAAGCCATTGAGTACCATGAACGAGACCTCAAAATTTCAAAAGAAGTGGGAGACACGGCAGAAGAAGGAAGAGCGTATGAAAGTCTTGGCATCGCCTATCAAAGTCTTAAAGATTTCAAGAAAGCCATTGAGTACCATGAACGACATCTCAAAATTACGAAAGAAGTGGGAGACAGGCCAGGAGAAGGAAGAGCGTGTGGTAGTCTTGGCAACGCCTATCAAAGTCTTAAAGATTTCCAGAAAGCCATTGAGTACCATGAACGACATCTCAAAATTACGAAAGAAGTGGGAGACAGGCCAGGAGAAGGAAGAGCGTGTGGTAGTCTTGGCAACGCCTATGACAGTCTTGGAGATTTCCGGAAAGCCATAGAGTACCATGAACGACACCTCAAAATTACGAAAGAAGTGGGAGACAGGCCAGGAGAAGGAAGAGCGTGTGGTAGTCTTGGCATCGCCTATCAAAGTCTTAAAGATTTCCAGAAAGCCATTGAGTACCATGAACGACACCTCAAAATTACGAAAGAAGTGGGAGACAGGCCAGGAGAAGGAAGAGCGTGTGGTAGTCTTGGCAACGCCTATGACAGTCTTGGAGATTTCCGGAAAGCCATAGAGTACCATGAACGATACCTTAAAATTACGAAAGAAGTGGGAGACAGGGCAGGAGAAGGAAGAGCGTATGGTAGTCTTGGCAACGCCTATTACAGTATTGGAGATTTCCAGAAAGCCATTGAGTACCATGAACGACACCTCAAAATTACGAAAGAAGTGGGAGACAGGGCAGGAGAAGGAAGAGCGTATGGTAGTCTTGGCAACGCCTATCACCGTCTTGGAGATTTCCAGGAAGCCATAGAGTACCATGAACGATACCTCAAAATTTCAAAAGAAGTGGGAGACAGGGCAGAAGAAGGAAGAGCTGGAGATTTCCTAAAGGAACAGACTACCATGAAAGACACCTTAAAATTTCGAAGAAGTGGGAGACACATACTGGTTGATCAGTCCACATGAAGTGTAACATCCGTGATAAATTAACACATCTATCTTACGTCTATTATATAAGAATTAAGAGAAGTAACCTGAGATCAGGCGTTATTTTTTTTGCTTCGTTGCTTCCTTGGCTCGAGAGGGAAAAAAATAACGCCTGATACATTTATTTAACAAGCCATCAACCGCCCCCTAATTTACATAATCTAACGTCTGCTTGACCTGTCATGTTATTAGCCAATCAGCGTTTGCCAGAAGGGAATAAAATTTTGGCGGGAATAATAATGTCTCTTTCGATTGGAAATAAAGTTTAGGGAAAAGAATTGTTTAAGTACGGTCAGATGGCGCTTACTAAGAATAATTTTTTAAATTTTTTTTTTTGTGATGAAATACTGCTAGTTGGAGCTGCTGTACCTTTATTTAACAGCTACAAATAATAAAAATTTACTAGTAAAAGCTCGTTGACTTCGTTCTGTGCCGAAAGCTCTGAGAAAAACATTAGGCTGAAGCACCATATTTCACGAACTAAAAAGTGTTGTGAAGGCGAAGATCGCTCAGAGTAATTCGTAGGTTTCTGAAGGAGCAATGACAGGAATTACAGTCAAACCTGGTCAAGATTCCATTCATGAATTAATTATTTGAAAAGTGAACACGTTTGTCGCTTCTGCAACTTGTAGCCAGTATCAAATTGCATTCAAATTATCGGTGAATTTTTGACTGCAACTTTTAGTATAAGATGAAATGGAAAATATTTCAATGGATGAAATTTCTAGTTAGACATTTTTCAAACTGGCAAGAAAACTGAGCCGGCAGAAATTTCATAACGAACTCGCGTGTGTATTAAAATATTACGCAAGCAAAAATGCAGACTGAAATCAACAACAACTAACGGATGGCGGCGTTTTGGCCAATCGGAACAGCGCAAATCGTCCGTATTGTTTCTTATCCAACCAGAAAAAAGTCCAGATTCTGGCATTTTTGCATGTGATCTGTGAAAGAAATGTATCATGCCCTCCTCCTGAAAACAGATTACAGAGATAGAGGGAGAGGGCATGATTGCAGGCTATAAGAGAAGGGGCAAGAAAGGGGGAGGGGGTTTGATAATTTTCTTTCCCTGAAAAGTAGAGCTTATTAGAGAGGGGGCATTTAAGGATTTATGATATGCAAGTTTCTTTAAATCTAAAATAAGTCTAATCGTTGGTTGAAGTTACCAGTTTAAATGTAACACTTTGCTCAAAGAGATTGAGAGCGTATTCGATTCACCGTATTCTGCGTCCCAAATAAGAATAACTGGAATAAATTCGCTAGAACTCCTGACTTGTTTTGGCTTTCATTGTATTGCAATAGCTACAAAACTGCTTGAAATAAAATATTCTAATCTATATCGACTTTCAATGGTTAAAAAATTACGGTATAGAAGAGGTTTGTAACAAAACTTTTGAGTATGAACTGTATAACGATATCTTTCCCGAATCTGTCCACATTCTTAGGATGCCCGTGTTGTACCGACTAATAAGCTGATTTAGCAACAGAACGGGAAATGCAAGGTATGTGGCCGCCAAGGCCCTGGTGTTGAGTTTAAAGTTCGTCTGATGTAACGGTCATCACGTGAATACGCATGCAAGCGATGCAACAATCATTCGATAATCCAGGTTCGATAGAGGTACACAAGTACTTTACTAAATGGGAAACTTTTCGATTCGCCTGGCCGGCCTGGAATCAATTTACCCAGGAAAGTGAAAGTAGAGTTTGATCTCAGCTTATTGCGGGACAAGTTTTCGTTAAGATACGAGTGGTCAGGTGCACGACTATATACACGCATTACTGTTTCAATGTATCTTTGCCGATGAATGCAAACTCTTATAATTCTCAGGCTAATTATAGTCTCGCTTGCGTAAGCAGCGAGACTCATAATATGCAACGCATTTTTCACCCGGGGGGGACCTCCCTTATCTAGGCTATATAGGTATGTGTGGCGCCAAAGGGTATGTTTTTCTAGCCGTTCTGGTCTGAATGAGGGTATTAATTTCGACTATTGTGGTCTGAAATAGGGTATGGTTTGTGCCCTCTAGTCTTCAATTGGGTATGTTTTTAGAAGAAGCTACTTCTTCATCATTTGGCGATAGGACCATTTCCCTTTTAATGTTTACGCCAACCGTGTACGTGCCGTAACAGCTTGTCACGCGCTCTGGTCACGCGCCGGCTCCAGGGCTTCAGTTCTGAAATAGGGTATCAAATTTTTGATTAGGTCTGAAATAGGTCTTATCTATGTTTGCTAGGGTGCTACAAGACTATTCATGTCTTAATGGCCGTAACTGTAATGATTATTTTGAATTTATTTCTTATGGTAAAACAAGATCAAACCATTCATTCAATTTAAGACAGCCATTAGCTAGAGTTAATTGATTTTTTGCACTCATTCTTTGTTAGAATTCTTAAACAGTGGAACGCTCTTCCTAAAGAGATAGTGCACGAACAGGATTTCAGCATTTTTCGAAGTAAACTTAGAAAGTATTGTGAAATTTTGTAAATTTTTTTAGCCATTTCTTAGTTATTATTAAATTTTACATTGTAATATATTTATTTTATATTTTATGTAGGGAGCGTCGTCGATAGGGATAACCTCTGACGTTTCCTTTTATGTATAATCTTACACAATAAATAATTGATTTGATTTGATTTGATTTGAAATGTGGGAACTCTAACGAAAACTATTTTGATTACTTTCCAGTTCGATGTGACGAGCATTAACATAGTTGGGGAGTTTGGCTCGATACTCTACTGAATGGCCCAACCGAGACGGTCATTTTGATTGGGCTAACTTTAGAAGGGAGTACACATTGAAAGCATAGGGCAATGTCCGTCCAATTCTCGGAATTCACGTAACGTCACCAAAATTCAAACAAAGAAACTACCGATTCTTCTAGGTTTGTATTTTCATGAGGTAATACGGCACCTATTGTAAACACCTTTATACAAATAAATTTACAAAGGGTTCTTCACCGTTTTGCGATAGAGGACGCATCGGGAGAAATGGCCATTGTTCTCGGGACATTTACTTACAGTCGGTGAAAGCTTCTA
Source organism: Porites evermanni (assembly GCA_942486025.1). Classification (NCBI taxonomy): domain Eukaryota; kingdom Metazoa; phylum Cnidaria; class Anthozoa; order Scleractinia; family Poritidae; genus Porites; species Porites evermanni. The sequence goes on along the minus strand of CALNXI010001388.1, from coordinate 107,086 downwards.
GGTCTGTCATATCACTTATTGTTATTCTAAAATGTTGAACAGGAAAGAGTCTTTTTCATTGGTTACTATGAACGCGCGGCAGTACTCTTCATCGTGGAGTAGGCAAGGAGTAGGCGGGTGAAACTAACCATAGCCCAATCTCTCTATTGTTTTCCCTTTTGTGAGGCCAGATCACACCTTTACGCATTTTAATTACTCCTTACAGATAACTCACTTAAAGATGAGTCGAAAATTTTAGTTTCGTTTCCACGCACTAGAGTTTTGATGGAGCTCTAACTGATCACTCTACAAGCAAGACGGCGGTAGAGAAAAAGTGGAGTCAAAAAAGAAGTCAGTTTGCCTTTAATAAATTACATGTGAACGAAGATAAGGCACAACTAGAGTGATCAGTGCGAAGTTTAGAATCAGCCCTTTCGCATCGGAAGTTAGGGCCTGTTTACATGGAGTGGGGGACCCCGGTCTAGTGGGGTTGGTTTCTTTTGTTTTCACGCTCTGGAGGACACAAAACAAAAGAAACTTACCCCACTAGACCGGGGTCCCCCACTCCATGTAAACANAGTACTCTTCATCGTGGAGTAGGCAAGGAGTAGGCGGGTGAAACTAACCATAGCCCAATCTCTCTATTGTTTTCCCTTTTGTGAGGCCAGATCACACCTTTACGCATTTTAATTACTCCTTACAGATAACTCACTTAAAGATGAGTCGAAAATTTTAGTTTCGTTTCCACGCACTAGAGTTTTGATGGAGCTCTAACTGATCACTCTACAAGCAAGACGGCGGTAGAGAAAAAGTGGAGTCAAAAAAGAAGTCAGTTTGCCTTTAATAAATTACATGTGAACGAAGATAAGGCACAACTAGAGTGATCAGTGCGAAGTTTAGAATCAGCCCTTTCGCATCGGAAGTTAGGGCCTGTTTACATGGAGTGGGGGACCCCGGTCTAGTGGGGTTGGTTTCTTTTGTTTTCACGCTCTGGAGGACACAAAACAAAAGAAACTTACCCCACTAGACCGGGGTCCCCCACTCCATGTAAACAGGGTCTTAGTCTCCTGAATACACCCGTCGGACGGGCAATAAAGAGATTGAAGTCAAAAAAAGAGGGACGTTTAAAATAGACTAACGATAGCAAGAAATATTTATTCAAAAGTTGTGCAGCGCTCTATAAAGAGAATTGTAGGCTCTATCTAAATTTTCAGTCGAAAACAGAGTCGAAAATGGTCATATTCGCGCGGATGAAACCGCCAATAACCAATCTGAACCTAGATAAGCTTATAACATAACCGAAACTGTATAACTATGTAGTCAAGCGTGAAATAGATATCTTGAAAACAATTTTGTTGGAGTAGCAAACGCAAGCCGAAAGTGCTCTGATTTCTTTAAATTTTGCGCGCGACGGGCTTCTCAATGTTGTCTGCTGTTCAAAGCGACCCCGTATTGTTTTTTCATGGCAACCATTGTTTCAACTAAGACAATGACTTCTCTCCGACTGCCCGTTAACTTTAAACTTCATATTTTCAGAATTAAAAGTCTGCAAATTAATCGGGTCAAATTTTCGCGAAAAGCTATCCACGTGTAGGTATGGCCTTTGTCTTAAATAATCCGCTCTATAATATGAAGATTTCTGATTATTTTTGAAGAAATTCGATGATTTACTTGGACAAAGGTCGTTTTCCATACTGAAAGTACGGTAAAAAGCCTGATTTTCAATGTTAAATGTCTGCACCCAATTCTCATTTATTTTACTTGAAATTTAGCTGGAATGATAGATTAATCCTTTAACTTAAAGAATCCGCTCTATAATGTTAAAGAATTCATCTTTTTAAGTACCGAAATGACGATTTTAGTCACTCTGCTGCGCCAAAATCGCCCGTTTTCTCTATTATAATGCCGCTTCCTTGGCACATTCACGCCTGATTAGCCCACCTCAATGGCTCATTGATATGCGTAAATGTCCGACCATTTCTCCCGATGGTTAGCCTGCGAGCAAGCTCTCCTGTTTGGGCGAGTGAAACGGGTCTCGCGAGAACGCGCGAGCGAGCGGCGAAGCCGCGAGGGGCAGAGGAAAGGAGAGCTTGCAACGATCCCTTTAACAAATTTTCATTTCGCCCAGACGAAGGGAAATACCATTGGCTGAAAAATGACGTTCCGGAAATCAAAGTTGATTGATAACAGGCCAAGCTGGCACCCGCTTCGTCTGTGTGTCAAATTTGGTTCTCAGAAGGATCAGATTGGTACCGAGAACGTGTTTCAGCCCTCAATGCAGACGGGCTCGTTTGATGTAATTCTCGCAAAGAGAATATTGCGTGTCGAGGATAAGTCGGACCGAGTATGTAGTTCTTGTGTGTCTTCCAACATCGGTTTCAATTTGCCCTGAGAATGTTCTGTTTTTGACGGATCACAATGTATCGTAAATAAGATGCGGCGGTAACAAGAAAGTCAAGTAAGCAACAGTTTGACAAGGCAACAACTTTGCACGTGCATCACGCTTTTTTGCACATTTCTTTGCCGTCAACTGCTCGACTACCCGTGAAAATGCCTAATTTCTAGTTTTGTGAAGGATGTAAACAAGCAATAACAAAATTCATTCTCCTCATGAACTTGGATATGGTTGATAGAAATTCAGCTCCAGAAGAGTTCGCTTGCATGTGACAAAGTAAGCGAGTTGAAATAATCACGATAGAGACTCAAGAAATGTGAATTCACTTTTCCAAGCGATGTTTTCGTGGCTGTCAGCCGTCGTGGTATCTTTGAAAAACTCCCTAATATTTACGCAAGACGTGACCGATTCAAGCGTAAATACCTGTTATAAGCTCAAGCTTGTATTTTTGGAAAAGCGTCTTTAGTTTTCGGGCAGACAGTATTTTGAAATCAGATGGGGATTTTATATCAAACTGAAAGTTTCCTGACTGCGTGTATGTTTTTGGTGTATGAACCAGTCAAGCCGTGATCGAGACATAGCCATCATGTACGAACTCACGAAAAGAACTCGGGAAAAACTGTTCGTCGATTGGGCACAATAATACAAAGCATTTTTTGTGCCCAATCAGGAGCCGACATGCGCTTGAATTTTTGGAAATAGTTCGGTAAGAGTCGGTACCCAGGGGCTCTTTCGCCCATACTTGAAAACTTTCATCCCGCCTTTTCTCCCTACCCGAATGACTGCCCCTTGGTCNAAGAAATGTGAATTCACTTTTCCAAGCGATGTTTTCGTGGCTGTCAGCCGTCGTGGTATCTTTGAAAAACTCCCTAATATTTACGCAAGACGTGACCGATTCAAGCGTAAATACCTGTTATAAGCTCAAGCTTGTATTTTTGGAAAAGCGTCTTTAGTTTTCGGGCAGACAGTATTTTGAAATCAGATGGGGATTTTATATCAAACTGAAAGTTTCCTGACTGCGTGTATGTTTTTGGTGTATGAACCAGTCAAGCCGTGATCGAGACATAGCCATCATGTACGAACTCACGAAAAGAACTCGGGAAAAACTGTTCGTCGATTGGGCACAATAATACAAAGCATTTTTTGTGCCCAATCAGGAGCCGACATGCGCTTGAATTTTTGGAAATAGTTCGGTAAGAGTCGGTACCCAGGGGCTCTTTCGCCCATACTTGAAAACTTTCATCCCGCCTTTTCTCCCTACCCGAATGACTGCCCCTTGGTCTCCGAGGATGGCTCGCAGGCTACCCGATGGTTTGGATTTCCAGCCTTTTGTATGATGCTTTAGTCGCTCCTTATTTTTGATTATTGCTCCGAAGTCTGGGGAATAGGCCTTTGTGACCGACTCCAGAGATTGCAAAATAGGGCTGGGAGGATTATAACATTTAGTGATTATAATACAAGATCTGCGGATATCCTCCAAGACTTGAGATGGGATACCCTTGAGCAAAGACGCTCTAAACAGCTCACAATAAGTGTTTTTAAATCTCTAAATAACCTTTACCCTGAGAGTTTAAAGAACATGTTTAAAGCAACCTTCAGGGTTCATTCCTACAACGTGCGAGGTGCCTCGAACAACATTTTTGTACCAAGGCCCTGTACTGAAGCTGCTAAGAGGGCCTTTAGCTATAGGGGAGCAGTCATGTGGAATGGCCTAGAAAATGTGGTTAAAGACGAGATAAATCTCAACTCTTTCAAGTCTGCCCTATCTTCGTCTTGAACCAGGGATTGCCTTGAGGGAGTTGAGATAGAATTTTATTTTAGTTATTTAATGTACCTCTAAGGTTGATTGATTTTTGTGTAATTAATTATAGGATAGATTTTCTCAATATACAGATATATTTTAGCATTAATGTAGTTTCTCTGAAAATTTTGTTATGTAAACGGCTCACTGGAAGAGCATTTTTAATGAAGTGATACCGTTAATAAAGCTTTATTTGATTTTGATTGATTTTGACGCAGCGTTTAGATGACGGCCAGGAAAGCTCTTACGGGGGTAAAATATATCACCGATTTTGGAAGATTTTGCTATCAAAACATTCCTTGTCTCAGAATAAATATTGCTTTAATTGTTATGAGTGTTCCTTGAGAAACACCAAATAATATTTTTCCTTCGCAAGAAATGCTAGTTTCAACCTGAGTGGTCTAGGTCCTATCCTGTGAAATACGACGCGAACCAATGATTGATAATTCTACGTATACGGTAGTGACTCAGTTTGCATAGTAGTATGGTAAACTGTGTCGAAGGCTGCCTTTTTTAGATCAACAAGACGCTGTGGGCGCGTATATATGGGCGTCGATGTACCAGGCGTGTGTGGAGTTATTTATGTGTATTAGGGATGTGTCAGTAGTCCAGTAGCGTTGTATATTTTACGGGTTGGTAATTGAGATGCGTGAGGGAGGCGTGGAGTTATACTGGACGTGAATTGGTAAGATAATGGCTGTAGTTTGTTAATCAGTGAAACTTGTTTCTCATAGAATTTAAAATTAGCACTCCAGGATTTTAATGCTAAAGGTGAAAGCACCCGCACGACACGCTTTCACTTTAAAACAAAATCATTTATTTTTACAGGCTTTAGCACGCTTGCAATCTTGCCTCATTAGCAATTTCTTTTGTTTCAGAGGACACGCTTAAGACAATTAAGCGCGAGCATTGCGAGTCGAACAAAAGAGCGTGTTAAAGTTTCAAACAAAAGCCCCGTGCGAAAAAGCACAACACGCTTTCAGTGTGCGCAAAAGCACGCAAGGCGTGTTATCTATAAGCTAAATAAATTTCCTCTACAAAAAGGAACCGCGATCGCAGCGATAGTAATAGACAGTGATCGGTGGGACCTACTGGATTTATGGGTAGAACTTTATTAGCATTGCAAAATCAAAGTTCTTTCCAGAAATGTTTTTATTTTGAAATTGTATTTATTTTTTAGCGATTGTAAGGATCGTAGAAATCAAATACGGTTTCAATGTTGCTTAATTGATCCGGCCGGCAATTACACAGAAAACGAAACCGGTATTTAAACAATACGCAAATTTGTTCTTCTTGAAATATTACATCAATTCAATTCTTTATTCACACTATACAAGATATTTACAAAAGTGTACATAGTAGGAAAATAAAGTAGCTACAAATAATAATTAACTAAAAGATATTAAGTTCATTTGTGTACGGTGTCCAAAGTAGCAAGAGCTTTCTTGTTGGACACCGTCATATTGAAATAATTGGCAGCACTAAAGAGTGGAATAAAATCTCAAATAATATCAGTGATAGAACATATACTAAGGTTAGATTTGGTTGGTTAGAAGACAGGACTTCCATTCTTTTTAGTCTCGCTTGCTTGAGCAAGAGCGAGACTCTTAAAATGCGAACGTTTTTTTTTTTTTT
>CALNXI010001388.1:68423-85411 GCA_942486025.1 Porites evermanni | reverse complement strand
TTGTTGTTGTTGTTTTTTGTTGTTGAAATGTCTTTCAGTGTTAGTGGGGAAGTGAAACACAAAATCTGATTTGATAAAGTCAATTTACCAACGTCAAAAATTGACTTATCAACTCAGTCGATAAAACCAACTTTTTTAAAAAAGTATTCTATAATTTAGTAATTTGTCGGGTAGATCCGAGAAAAGGTGCATGAAATAAGAGCACTTGGGTGCTAGTACCGGGCAAGGCGCCCAAGAACACTTGATTCTAATACAAACACACCCTTTTTTAAGTACCCTGGAGAGACTTTGGACAAGGTGCAAGCGCCCAATTACAAGGTCGAGACAATGTACTCGAGCACTTAAGTGAGCACAAGGCTCCAGCGTGCTCACGTCTTTTGTCTGCAGTTCCAAGGCAACCCACTGCTTTACGTAACCATTAGACTTACTCGCGCGTCGCTCACGTTTTCGCGACTTCGTCTGGCGGTCTGCCGAGCGGGAGGGCGTGGGTTCAAACCCCGGCTGGACCAACACTCAGGGTCTTAAAATAACTGAGGAGAATTTGCTGCCTTTGTTGTAACATCTACAAATGGTTAGACATTCTGGTCTTCTTGGAAATGGACAAAACTCCGTAGGCTCCGCCGTCTTACAACTCTTTCTCTTTCACTGTTCTGATTCTTGTGGGACGTAAAAGAACCCACACTGCTGTTCGTAAAGAGTAGGGGGCGTCGACCCCAGTGGTGTGGTACAACCTTTCATGGGCTGGGTGGGTAATGAAGGGGTTGATACAGGAGTCTATTAATTGCAGGGACGTACGTCCTGTTTCATCCCCTGTCACCGTGTTAAGTCACCGTGGCGAAATCAATAATAGTCGACTTGTGGGCAAGTCTACGTACCCGTAGAATGCTGTGCAATTTTAAACTGTTTTTGTCATTACTGAAGTACGTTCTATTTGGGCGTGTGTTTTGTTGCTTTGATATCACTCCTAACATTTAAACCAACTTTAAAAACAGCAAGCGCAACACAATAGTTGGTTCTGTTATAAGCGGGAAGGAGTTAGGGAAAGATGGGAACATGGAAGGAAAAAGAACAGGGAAAAACAACAACAGCTGATTCTGTTATCAGCAGTTTCCCTGCTGATTATGCCGATGACATTATCAAGCGTCTTATTTTTAAAAACAACTACTGTATTAAGCAGCCAGTTAGCAGTTATTTCTTGATCTACTGTTCATAAGTTACCAACTGATAGATTTCTGTGGTGTAGTTTGATAAATTATTGTTTTATTAAGAAATTTCCAACAACTTCTTTAATGCAAATAGCTCATAGGTTCAAGGATAAAGGACTGATATAAAAGAGATGAAGACTCAATTGTCACATTTTTTGGAACAACAATAACATTATTTTCAACAAAATAATGTAGGTAACCCTGTGGAATATCATTAGCCTATTAGTCATGTTTTAAGGTCAAATAACTGAAGTACAAAATGAAAACTTTCAGATACCAGCCTGTATGACCTTGACCCAAGTGCCACCTGCTGCACAGGCTAACAGATGTACAGAATCAGTCACTGTAAGCCCATCCTTTTAACAATAAAATGTAAACAAAGTATGTCAGGGTTGTTTAATTTGTCATAGGTATGTCAGTGTTGTTACACTTGTAGGTATTTGATAGATGTATTTTACACCCTGTACATAATTTCTCTAGTTCCTCCAAATATTTTAATAATGTAATATTTGCCCAAAGAACAAAGATACCATTGTGTTTCCTGCACTAGCCTTCTGTATACATCACTAACACACACCCATTGGCTTTCGAGTGACTCCTTCCATAAGCTCACCTGTAGAAAAATACGTTTTCAAGAATTACTATCAGTGGCGGATCCAGGGGAGTGGCCCGCGGGGGCCTGCCCCCCCTCCCCCTTATTTCTAGATCAAACTGAGGCTTGAAGGGCCCAAAAAAATTGTTTTGGAGACAAAACAGCCTATGAGATAGTAAGCACAGTATATTTATTGTAGGTTAAGATTTGATCCTTGGTTAATGCTATGCACTATCAGCCTCAGTTTAAGCGATTGGCCTGCAAACGCTGTGGTGCTCTCAGTACTTATTGTCTGGCAGAGATAATCAACAACCAGAAAACAATTATGTCCACAGACTATTGACAAACTGGGCCCTGAAGGCCTAACAGTGAAGATATCAACCTTTTCACACAAAAGCACAGTGACCGATAAGCTAGGAACAGTTGCCTTTAGAAACAAAGATGCTGAGACTTTTAAAGGAGCTGTGTCACGAAATTCAGCCAAATTAGGAAATTACAAAATGCCCGTTAAATTAAGAGAAACATAAAAATAACTGCTTAAAACTTTAAAGGAAGAATAAAATAACATAACAGAAACAACAGATGCCACGGATGGGCAAAACTGAAGAAGATTGAAACGGATTGACATTAGGGTTTTTGAAAACTGTTCAGCCTAACAGTTTTTCAAAGTTGATCCCTGCTGCTTGCAACTTCAAAAATAATGCTCAGGAGACATATTTTTTTGTCTCGGATCCCTGATTTTGGCATTTACATGTAATTTCTTTGCTTACTTTAAGTTCCATAGCGATTGAGGGCGAGTAATTGGCAAAATTAAACAAAATGAACTGGACTGCCGTGACACAGCCCCTTTAAAAACATAGGACAAAACTTTAAGGTAAAATTCCTCCTCACCAGCATCTAGAGTTTGACTATTTCACATGGTGCAAAATTGACGAAAATGACAGCGGATCAGAGTAACAAGAGAGCATGCATATCAAGGAAGTCAACTCAAAATATTGCATCAATCAACAAGACATCATTTAAAAATACACTATACCTTACCTTGTTGTCTCCAACTGATACAACTAAAATATTCCCTGTTACAGACCAACACCTGAAAACCATAAACAACATATGGTCATAAAGCTCAGTCAGTTCGCAAGAAAAGCAATTTTAACGCTCATGGTCCATACAAGTTTCATTAACTTTTATTCTAGGACTTTTCTAGAACTTTAATAACAAAATTCAAGGAGTTTATTTTCTCAGGCACTTGCATAATGTCACAAATGTTACAGATTTGCACAGTCATGCCAAAAAACAACTACCTATAAATCCTAAGACCAAAGGATAACAGCTATTCCAGAGTCGAATAAATCTCATGCTTCAAGCTTTTGTATTTTGTATTATATTTATGCAAGCTATAGATAATACATCAGTTGTACACTGAATATATAATAACAATAGTAGAAGGCTGTTTAAACTACGTGTACACATACATGGTTAGCAAGAAAATTTAGAATGGAGAAGGGCACATTATAGTATTACTAATTATGACCCTTAAACAAGATTGACTTTATAGCTTTTGTTATTCATCAAAACATAATAAGTGGAGAAGGGCACCTTTTGTTAATAAATATTAAGAAGTTTATATTACCCCATATGTCCCAAAAAAAGATACCAGCAGGAACTTTTACACAAAAAACTAAATTATTTATTTTTAAATTAATTATTTATTTTAATAAACACACAAAAAGGTAACAAATAACAGTTAACTAGGCAGCTTCCATCATCATCACTGAGCTCACCAACAAGCTATATTTTCCTTAGTGATTTTGTTTTCTTAGAAGGTGACTGAAAAAGTACACTTAGGAAATTAAAACCTATTAAAATTGCAGTTACTTAGATACTTTGAATAAGAAACACACAATTGTCCTGATACAGAAAGCTATAAGTCTCAAGTACATTAAGACAAGTATTCAAGGAGTTTTCACAATAATTCAAGCACTGCTTCAATATTTCTACAAATTCAAGACCTACCTGTAGCAGTTTTTCAAGGAACATTCCTGGCCCGTGCAAACTATGATGCTTAGGAGGGGCCAATGGGTCTCCATAAAACTTGTTTTCCTTTAAGTATTAAATACACTATACAAAAATTTGTAATGGCTACCAACTTTCCACATAACTATACTGTACCAGTAGAATATTTATTTCTTTACCTTTGAAGACCATGCAACCACCACCTGCAACCTCATTCCTTGTCAAGATAACTACACGGCAATCCTATTGACAAACCGAGAAAAACTTACTGTCAAGCTCTCAAAGTACCCGCAGCCCTTGCTTCAGGATTAGTCGATATAGTGACACAACTTAACAGCAGCTTTTTGCAAAGTAATTAAATAAATATTGAGTGGGTTGAGAGTTCCCTACATTTCCCCTCTAATTTTTTGATAGTTAAAAAAGGTGACTCTGCAAGATTAGATTGTCTTCAGCATTTATGTTAAGTAATTTTGACCATACAACTTCAAAATATTGGTCGAAACTATAGAGCGACTAGCAATTTTCTACAAATTAATTTATTTTGTGATGCTGTCAGATAATGCAAATGAGGTCAGAGCTACAAGTGTAATTAGCATAGTGAAATTGGAGACTTGAGCATCACCTTGTGCAGCAGTTTTTTTGCAGGTCACACGTCACGTCTGTAGAAGCTCAACTGGGGAACAGAATGGTTTAGTTTGTAAACAATCCTTTGGATTGTACCTTTCACACCAATCCAAAAACTAATTATAATGAGTGTCTTTATATCTGATAACAGGATGCAAAGAAAATCATTTTCAGCTTGCCATTCAGGCAAGGTGAAGCTAAGGATTTACTAGCCCAGACGTCATTTCAACTAGCCCCAAAAACTTTTTGACTAGCAGAATTGATTTCACAGTTCTTCCGTTATTCGAATTCCTCAAAAACTATCACTTGCCCATCAGGCAAGTTAAAAACAGAATTCACTAGCCCAATAGCAAAATCCACTAGCCCTGGGCTATCGAACACTATACTTTCTTTGCACGCTGGATAAAGACACAGCTAAAATTTACGTCTAATTTGTTAGACCAAAGTGAGGTAAGGTAAGGCAAGGTTATGCCTTTATTTAAAGAGGGTAAACACGCGACAGTTATAAAAAAAACTGATAAACTTGTAACCCCCACTCTAAATATTGGTGAATTAAAGAATGAGTTGATCTATATCAGAGATTTTGCTAGCTAAGAATATGTTTTCTTTTTTTATGCCACAAAGCTAAATACTGTCAAACAGTCTTTTGTAATATCTTTGCTGGCCAGAGAAAATTCATAATAGAGAACAATTTAAAGTGTCATTTCACTGATAGTATAGATAAACATAAAGTACACTTGAATTTAGCTAAAACAATTGAATTGATTGCAAACATTGTGTGCATTCCGCTTAATTCTGTATGATGAAAAAGTGTAGATCAATTTAACTAACTAGTAGCTAATGGTAACTTGCAATCTATCGAAATATGAAGTTAAACAACTGCCTAATGTGAAAATGGACAAAAATTGAACTATATGTTTAGCTCACCTTCATAACATCTGCCATGTTAGCTTCAAAATAAGAAAGCGAGCAAGTGTTTCACACCAGTGAGGTTTTCCTCTGTGTAAACATCTGTCAAGTATTGATCTCTTATTTTCAATGACCTCACCACAAGTGAGGTTAGGGGAGTGCTGGTGGGGCCAATACTAGTGCTCCCTTTTCCGTTTTTTTTTGGGGGGGGGAGGGGAAGAGGAAAATAAAGTGTAACTGCTTGGTTTCTATGTTAGGTGTCCTGTGCACTAGGCCCCAGTAGGTGCAAGGTTTTGACATTCGAGATTAGTCCAAACCTCAACATACAAGTGCTTTTCACCGCCTCGTTTCTTTCGTCTTTTTTCAGATGAGGATCATTTAACTGGACTCACAAATCAAAGGTATCGAACATTACGGAGTCATTATGGGTATTACAGTAATTTTCAAGGTTGATCGCATCAAATAAAATGTGGAATTGACACTGAATTGACGGCTGTTACATAAAGGACACAGCCTTTGTGACCACATCTGGTCTTTTATTTCCGAGTGTAAATAAATATCCATACAGAACAAACTTGGAAGATATTCTGCAAGATATTCTTAGAAATGCAGCTACCACCTAACTTTATCTATGACCGGCCATATCTGTGACCTGTGACCTGTGACCTGTAACCTGTGATCTGCAAAACAAACGTGTCTTACCTCGTGACCCGAGATTTACTTTCGAAAGACGCTTTATTTTTTACTTTCTCAGCAAAATATCGATTTAAAAACAAGCAAACATGAAATCATTGACAGAACTCATCAGAATAAACAAGGCTTTGAAGGCAAAAAGCTCGGGGGGACGGATCAGAAAACATGTGCCAGACCATGGCGGGGAATTGCAATTTACGGTTTTCTTACCTCGATTTTCGCGTTTGTTCGGCTTGTTATCCTTTAGAATCCTTCAAAATAATTTGCTTGTCTTGTATTTGGTTGAAATTCGTGGATACAAGCTTTCATTCTTCACCCAATTACTTCCTTCGTCGGACAGACATTTTTTAAAAATTTTGAAAGCTCAAAACAAGATGGGGGCTGGAACTACGCACATAATTGGCTAAATCTATAAACTTCCTGTGGGGCAAGCGGAAGTAACGCAAATTTCTGGTCTTCCCTACCAGTCTTTTATTTAGGGCCAGGGAGATTTCGCTCAGCTTCTACAAGCATGACCACGGGCAAAATGCAACCAATTCAAACCAACCAATATACCACCAATTCCTAGCTGTTGAACTCCCCACAAAATGTAATAATAATTTACTATGGCATATACCATCCTCGGAGACCCAGGGGAAGATAGTGGGGGCGAGGGAAAGTCTAAACGGGCGGAAAAATAAGGCACGAAGAAAGGTAAAGATCGCCGTTCTTTACTTTTCTTCGTGCCTTATTTTTCCGCCCGTTTAGACTTTCCCTCGCCCCCACTATCTGCCCCTGGGTCTCCGAGGATGGGCATATACCAGACGACTTGAAATCTTAGCAACAGTCCTACCCCTATATAATTGAAGTTTGTTTTTTGAAGTAACTGGGTTTCCTCTGGTTCTATTTGTACTTCTTCAAAGCTGAGCAGTGTTCAGAAGGTCACTTTAGGTAGGAATAAGATATGGTGCTAACAGGTTACCCCAGATTAGGAGCCCACTTCAGTGTACTGAAGGTTTCTTTACGTGGGAACACAACCAAAAGTGCTGACAGGTAACCCCACATTAAGAGCCCAGGCAACATCTCTGACCCATCATTATGAGCCTCAAGTTTCTCTTCTTCAATCCATTGACCATCCACTTGTCTAAAAAAAAATTCAGGTGGAACTGAGAAGGATGGCCCTGAGTACCAACAATAAAATAATTTAAACTTAAAAAAATATATAGATAAATTTAAGGGCTACTGATGGCAACTGAATAATTTATTCATCGGTCATAAACGGGCAAATTAAAGGAAATAATCTTCCAAGATAGAATGCCATCAAAAAGTAAACATCATCAAAAAGCAAACAACAGTAATACATGTAGTACCCCCCACCACTAAATAGGTGAAAAACCTTGCGGCATGAACTTACTTCCCAACTTTCACTAAGTTATCACAACCACCTGTGACAAATCTTTGTACCAACACTAGGTTTAGATCCAGTCTAAAATTGAAGACAGTAGGCATCCGTATATACTAAAACAATGGATAGTGTTTTTCGCGCCCTCTGATTGGCATACTCAACCTCCGGATATCCAGGGCTATTCACTGATTCACTTCCAGTTCCTCCGAGCGAGCGACGCCAAACTAGCGTAATTAAGTTACCAGCAAAATGACTTCTCGGTTTGCTGACCTAACAAACAAAGAAATTTCACAAATATTCAAACAAGCTGTTCCCAAAATACACTAGGAATCGAAGGTGACGAAATTCGGTTTGGAAGTTTTAACAGGTAATTGCGCTATATCGGTTTGACTCGAATTTATCGATGAAACAGGTGAAAAAGTTTTTTGTATTTGATGAGGAAACTCAAACATATTATTGGTGACCTTAATGAGAGACAGACAAGGCAGACATACCCTCACTAGGAGGATCATAATCAAACGACCAAACACAACGAGCTGTACTTGGTTCGCATCGCCTAGCCTGGCTAGCTTGGATAGTCGACTAGGCTGTAGCTCTGAGTATACACCAGGACACGGACTCAATTAACAGAGGGATTGGCAGTCTTCATCGATACAACGGATTTTATGGGTGGAATATATATTGATGATCGACCCGTTCCAGGTTTCTTTTTTTCAGTTATGACCTCAATACCAATATAAAAGCTAACCCAATTCCCAGCCTTTGTGGGGATTTCATTATCTCTCTTGATAATTTTCTCTGCAGCTGCCAGCGAATTTTTTTTTTTTTTTACCATTAGTAAATTATATTTCAAGGGTGACCTGAAACCCTGGCGAGCATTTTATGTCCTGTACTTCAAGAGGTCAGATAAGAAGCTGGTATTTGAACATCGTTTTGGTAAGTTGACAGAAGCAGGTTATACAATCAAAGTTCACGTTCCAGAGGTAAAACGCATCGTATTCGGGACAACTGGGAATTATCAACTTCTTTTGGATCTTAAGCCTGATGATAGGCCAGCAGTAAATTTAGGCCGCGAACATTTACGCTTAGCTTCCAGGCCAGCTGATGATTACAAGTTTACGGACAATCACATTGATGGCAGCTCGAAACCTCGCAACCTGTCCTAGGAGTCCCTGCAAAAATTCCTACAGAAACGAGATGGAAAATAGAGTTTGGTAAAGCACAAACCTATGCTGGTAAAATGCTTGAAGACGAGAGGCAGGAAGGTTCAGCAAAGGCGAATACGCAGAAAACGCGTTGATTAGGGAGCGATACTTTATTCTAAGTTTCAAGCTAGTTTTCTTCACCAATGTTAGTAATAATTGTGAAGAACAAAAAGAGCCTTTAAATTGCCGTTTATAAAAAAAGATACAAAAAAATGTCGGAAGCAGCTTTTGAAATCTAGGATCGAAGCAACTTTTTGGCATTCTAGTAAAAAAGCACTTTCCAGCATTTTACGAGCACAATCCGGGACAGGACAAACTGACATTACAAAGTTAGTAAAGGAGAATGGAGGAGAGGGATTAAGGGACACGTATGTTAGAAAGCCCATGTTTACGTCAGCTGTTAACTGATGCGGTCTTTTTTATTATTAAAAGGGACGATAAAAATATATTAAGGGCTTTTCGGTCCTGTAAGAATTGAATAGTAAGGCCTTCTCTTAAATCACACACCATCCCTCCTATTTGATGCATATGCCACCCGATTGCTCTCGAGGGAGTGTCCGTTATAGCTTGGTGCCTGCTAGGCGAGAGTTATTTGTTTTTCTACTCAGTTCATGCTATATTTATACGAGTTTGTTTAAAAACTTGTGATTTATCCGGTGGATAGCGCTATCCAGCAATTAAGGCCGGGAGAAAAGTAGTTATCCCTGAACGAACTTATCCACTTTGCAGGGGGTGGGGGGGGGGGATTGCGAAAATATCCTACATACCTTTTTATAAAATAAATAACGACATCGAACGTTTTCTGAGTTTCCCAGGGGCGTAACTAAGCATTCATAACATTCAAGACAAATGTGGCCAACGTCAAATAACGATCAGGTGTCTGGGAACGTGCTACCACAAGGAGATTGTAAAACCTGGAAGAGTCAAGTACGACTCAGTTAACTAATGTTAGCTCTGACGGCTTTGACTCCACTATTTTTCCCTTTCCTTCCTGCCCATGATTACACACAAAGACCATACTATCCATACTCTAAGAAACCTAAAGAGTCGTTTTTCATTTTTGTTTTTTGCGTTCCTGCCTTACCCAAGGGGACTGTGAAGGAACCAATGCGTTAACAACGAGGTTTGTTTCAGTTTTTGCAGCTGTGCATTGTGTCCTACTCATTCCAAAAGACTTAGCCGATAATCACCAGCCACACACAAGGTTACTTGCACAATTGCAATTTACATATCCAACTTTTCTGTGCCCGATAATTCGGTGGGACACACAAAGCTTCGTTAGGGACAGGCGGATGTCCCTAATGGGGGAAGGGGGGGGGGGTGAGTCTCTAGTATGAAAACGACAGAGGTGCTTGTCGGAAACAGTAGAACCGCAACCAAAAGAGTCATTCGGGTTTGGTTTTATTTTGTAACTATATTCATTTTACACACGATCTTACGTGATAAATGTACGGGTAAAAATACTTTGGCCCGAGCACCCTACTTAAGACCAAAATTTGTAACCTACTGCAAGACGACAGGCACATCCTTCTCTTTGATATGGGAGCACCCTCCCTCCCCGCGGCAGGTAGGTAAAAATTCAAGTATTCGATTACAATCTATAATTCAGTTATAATAACCCTCAACTCCGAAAATGCATCTCTGAGCAATATATCTTGTTTCTCGCTGGGACCTGGAGGGTAAAACAGTTGTTTTGTATCAATTTATGATGGATGGTCAAATCTGCGTGACGAGCGAAATTTAGAGTATGAGTAGGTGGCATGACCAAGGCGCTTTTTGTTCCCAGTCTTTTTAGACCTTTCCTTTCTGAGAAAAACGAAATACAGTAATTCTGGGCGATTTTTACCCACTTAAGGAATTAAAGCTGTTTTATCTATATTTTAGCACACCATAATGGTTAAAAGTGGCATGTTTTAAGCTTCACTTCAAACTTAGAATCGAATCGAAGGTTGGAATTTCAAGATTTAGAGACTGCAGTAATATTAGTTAATATTCGTACGGCAAGGAGGAAGTGGTTATTGATCCGGGGTTGTTTATGTTCTAAAGGTTGTGAAAAAGAAACTTGCTTCTTAAATTTCCTAGTGCACTATTTAGAAATTGAAGTAAGTTTGCCTTGAAAATTTATATGTGATCACAAAAATTAAAAAAAACTATGTCGTCGATCGATAATTTGAATGTTTCTCTTTATACAGATTTCACCTTGCAGTTGCTCAGTTTGGATATCAAGAACAAGGAGAGGTAATTGATATGCGAATTGTTTTCACACCAGATTAGATTATGGGAGACCACACTTAGGTACAAATTTTTCGTAACTCGTCAGTATTCGAGATTGAATGTACAGCAGTTGTTTTCAAGGCAAAAATAGGCATCACTTCTTTTAATACTGGGCCGAGAACATCGACAGGACATGTAATTAGCGTATACACACGGCGATATCAATGTATTTGTGTCTAACCTACAATAGATTATGTCTCAACCACTGATTTTCCTGCACTACAAATGGCTAAATTTTCTCATTGAGTTAAAAAATCAGAACCTTTTTTAGCTTTCAATGTGTCTCGCAAATAGCAGTAAGTCGGTACTTGCAAATTGAAAGCTCACTGTAACTTCCGTTTCACTGAGTTACGAAGTTGTTTGAGCCCAGAGATTAAAAGTGGAAGTTTACAGTCTGTAATAATGCAGCAGTCCCTGAGGACTGCTAGGATTCTTTTACATACTTTATAAAGAAGAAAAATAGCTTAAAAAATCAAACCCACAGTAATTTACTAAGCAATTTATGAGACATGTTGACATTTAGTTTCCTTTAAAAATTCATTAATATTCAGTAGGCATATTGTCCAACTGAGTTCTCGAATCTAAACAGGTGCAAGGACATTTATGCCGAGTTAGGCGAGAGCTTTGGATTCAGCCTCAGGGGAATACGGAGTTGAATGACTGAAACAGGCTGATTAGGATAAACTTTTTATAAAGAATACTTATAAAGGACGAAAGTTTTATAAATGGTCCTCCTAATTTGCAAATAAATGAAGAACAAAACTTTTGATTTTCTGAGAAAATATCTACCGGAAACGGAAAAATGTTCGTCCTAAAACGCAAAACAAAAAACAAGCAAGCAAGCAAAAAAAACCGTCGATGCGAAGTTTTTTAACGGAGAAACCGCCATATCAAGATATTCTGTTACCGCCGATTTCAAGATTGAGTAGGGGAAATGAGTCACAAGCAATTAAATTTTTACCAGTTTGCAATTCCTCATGTGCGGATTGACTGCGGAAATTCTTTCATTTAGATAGCCGTATAGCGAAGGTAAGTAGATGCTTTTAAACCGAGTACTTCAGTTACGTTGCCCAATGTAATGCATAACTATATCGACCAAATTTTCAGTGTTATTTTGGCTGCTTTTGTTTGTCATTTAAGCGCAATCAACACGTTTTAAAACCGAAATGCAAGGTTTAGCAATCCTATTGAAACGAAACACTCCGAGGACGTTTTTGAAGCTATTCAAAACACTCACAGCACGTGTTTTATCAGTGATAAAACACTGCTGTGCGTGTTTGATGGTCATTCCTTTTTAATATGTAGATATTATTTCCCTGACCAAATTAAAGAGTTGACTAGTTGCTCAGTAAGATTGTTTTTTTTCTAGACTGCCAAAATAAACTTCTAGAGGCTATTCGAACTTAATGATACTTGATGACCCATAAGGAGTGGATGGGATTAAACACGATTTTTTTCGTTTCATGCACAGGAACAGCCCCATTCGATAAAAAGCTCATTTTTTCAACTGAGTTTATATAATTTTTAGTCAATCACATCATAATCATTTGTCTTCATCTCTGAAGTGGCCGAGCCGTTCTTTTAAAAAAGTTCTACCTCTACCCAATGTCAGTTCTTCAAAGTTCCACAAGGACATGATCTATTCAAGTTCTCACTAAGGGAGGGATAGTTAAACCAAAAAGCCCACAACATGCATGCATGTTCTGCACACTTTTATACTCAGGTGTAACGTTTTGTTTTTGTTTTTTTGTTTTTTTGCTGTGCAAAGAGTTTTCCCTATAAGATATTTTTTTTTACTCAGTTATCTTCAATTTTGCTGCTCCACAACCCAGGGTTAAAGTGACATGTATGATCTGCTACTTTTTCTTTTAGTTTCACCTATGGTATTGGCATAGAAATGGCTACAGGTACATCACAATCTGCTGCAGATGAAGTGTTACGTACAACAGATGAAAAGGCAAATTTTCAGCGGTTGACAAGGCTTCTGATGCGTGGAGGGCTCGCACTCTTAAGAGAAGTGTTTGACGCTATCCATCCGCCAGCCAACCTTCCAGCTGTACTTGGTAACCCTACCATTAAGTCAAAGCTGCAAACACTGAGAAGAAATAGAGTCCTTACCTACCCCGAATGGGACTGCCTTTACAACCCACCGTCAGGAGCTTATGGAAAGTCGTCCGACTTTGACGTCACCTTACTATGTAAACTGCTTCGAGAAATATGCAACCTTACCCCTTCCACCGGATGGGACAACTTACCCAACAGCACTGATCACAGCCGTGAGGCAGACGTGGTTAGAGTTAAGTTTTATCGTAACACAATTTATGGTCACAACCACAGAATGGAGATAACAAATGCTGATTTTGAGAAGCTTTGGATGGAAATCAGTGAGGCCCTATTGAGAATTGCCGACAGGATAAGTAGGGCAAAGAGAGATGAGTGGAAGAAGTCCATCGAAAACCTTTTCCGTGATCCACTAACACCAGATGCAAAGGAATATGTTTCAGAACTTCGGTTACGGTACAAAAAGGATTTGGAGACTAAAGACGAGATCGAAAAACTAATTGAAAAAGTGGACCAGAATGCCTGCGAGCTGGAAGAAATCAAACTATTACTCCTTCAGACGAGTCTGCAGAATCGTCCAAAAGCTATTGATTTCTGGGACGTTGTCTGTGCATTTAAGAAAACCCTAGAAATGTTGCTAGAATATTTGAAAACAAAGCTTGGTGTTGTTGTTCAAGGATTCAGACAAGGTAGTTTGATCATAACAGTTTCCTGCAGTTCATTAGAAGTCCTTGAGGCTCTTTGGAAGGATTATCGCAGAGGACATCTCAATGAAGTGGTCCAAGATACCCTTGTCACGGCTGAAGTTCTGAAAGAGATTAACCTAAGTGAAGTGAAACTGATGACCATCATTTCAGAAGACGAGTAAAAGTTATACAAAGACTTTTTCATTCACAAATCAGGTAATTATAAAGTATGATAATAATACTACCAAACAGTAATAATTGTAATAATAATAATAATAATATTATTACTAAGGTAAATAACAGGCGCAGCCTGAGCAAAGAGGGAGCTTAATCAAAAATGTATCGCGCTTATTTCATCTTGTTCAATGCCGTCAAATGTTTGCAAATGTTTCGGGAGTTGCACGAATTCTAAAAGAATGTATCGAAGTTCAGGAAAAGAAAGTCTTTGTTTTGACTTGTGTTCACGTCTTCCACGAAACGTGAAACTATGATGACTTTCATGTCGTAATAATGCAGTGACGGGAAAAAAGAATGATGCACGTGGGAAGTTGTTGTTGTTGTTTTTTTTTTTTGCTAATCTATCAAATCGAAACCTATTGTTTACTTGCCTTTCTCGTGGCCGTCACCGTCGTCGTTGATTGAGCTCTCTAAGATGAAACTTAAAACTATTTCCTTGTTTTTCTTCAAAAGGAGACTACAAACCAGTGTCCGGTGGCTATTTCTTAATGATAAACAACCGCAGTTCACAATTCTCTTATGTTGCAAAGCAATTTATGGGCCAGGACTTTGGCTTCAGAATCAAGGAAAAGTCAATCTGTCAGAGCGTGAAGAGTTAGAAGTACTCAAAGACACAGCTGGACGAGACTTCTCCAGTGACGATTGTTTTTTGTGCGTGATCCTGAACCGTGAATCAAAAGATGAGACCAAGGAAATCACATCGCTTTTCAGCCGAGATAAATGCCCCTCGCTGGATGGAAAACCAAAGCTATTTCTTTTTGAAGAGTGGGATGGAATGCAAACAATCAAGGAACGAGACAGTGGTCCACCTCCACGCCCAGATTTTCTGGGTGAAGATGATTTTCTAGTTTGGTACCGTACCGCTGCACATAACCGTACTCGCTCATCCGCAATAAGGATCTCTGGTCAGAATTATTATTTCAGATGGTTATACAACCTGTTGAGTGGAATGCACCTCACTGATGCCATACACGACACTGAAAAGAAATTTCCAACGCAATCATGGCTGGTCAGTACGCTTACAAAGAAAGCATTTTTCAAACGAAACTAATTTTCACACTGAAGTCGGCTGAAATACAATAATGGCGATTCTACTTTGACAATGATTAATCATTCTTACTTTATACAGTTAAATGCCAACAATTATTTTTAGTAGAACTGTCATTAACAGAGGAGGTTTTCACTGTTTTCATAGAACAGTCCCCTGGTGGCGGGGGGGGGGGGTACTCCCTATAATGTCCTTTACGGGGAGGCTCCTTCAGGCCTTAGGTATATGAAAGGGTAGTGATTTCACTTGTTGAAGTATGTCAAAGGGTAGGGAAAGCTGTTGTTTCAGTTGTTAAAAAGGCGGAAATTAAACACAGCTAGCAGTGCATTTTGTGGCTGTGTAAAAGTCGTGAAAACGTTCAGTTAATCGGAATGCAACGGTTCTAAACTAGGTGTGTGAAAGGGATACCATTCGTCAATTTAAGGAGGTTCCCCTTTCTGTCAAAATTAATGTATAAAAGGGTAAGGGGTTGGAACTCGTGGCAGAGCCTCCCCGTATAAGACTTTTTTTTAGTACCCCCAGGGGAACGGCCTTTATTATCGAACAAAGTAACAACTAGGCGGTTTGAGCAAAAAAAATATTCGGGCATTTTTATTAATTTCAGCTATAATTATTTTAAGTAGCTCACCATGTAAAGCCATTAAGTCAGATCAAGTCATGGCTTAATATTTTGCCCGCAATTGATCGAGTTAAGAAGAAGAACTGACTGAAAATTGTAACGTAGCGCAATGGAAGACCTCGGCATAATAAATGACAAATTACATGAAATATCATATAATCAGTCAGTATATAATAAATAAAATGAAAGGCGCCGTTTCTGCATGGTGGGCTACGGAACAGGAGCATATGACCCACGGGCTCCTGCTGCGTATAATTTTTCCATATTGTCCATATCGGTAAAACGAAAACGCGTATTTCCCTCAAGTTCTTTATTTTACAGTGGTAGAAACGGGGCTAACAAGTTGAGGGTGTCAGTGGGTAAAGCGTGTAAAATGGATAAGAACGGAAATGATATTATATAACGAGTTATTAGGTTAAATATTCATGCTATACTTCGCGACAGATCTTAGAGTATAGCAAGGGTCATTTTAAAGAAACAACGCTCTGCTGCTCATATTTCGCTACCTTAAATAGACCTAGGCTGCATGTTCCCCATAAAACCTGTTACTTTACGCGAAACCTTTCAGTGTTTAGTTTCATTAGATCAGAAGGACTACTAGTATATCGTAGTTTGGTAGTATCATGTATTAAATTGGACGCTATAATTAGCCTATAGGAAAAAAAAAATTGAAGTGCATGCATCTTGAAACCAAAGGTACTTATTAAACCTCTCCTCGGTAAATTTTTATGTTTCAAATTAAAATAGAATGGCTAACGACATTAATTTTTTAAAGCAAGCGGGTATACAAAAGCGCAACTAAAAAATTGTCAAAAATGGAAAACAAGGTAGAGCAAAGGAAGGGGAAATTGCTGAAAAAAAGTCCACATGACACCTTTTCACTTTTTAACACTGTTGTCATGTCTTTTTTTCAGAATAAAAGCTAGTGTTTTCAATCAACTTGCTACAAGCAAGCAGACGAGGGTCTTCTAAAACTGTTGCCATACGAACGAAGATGACTACCTCATCACATTGATGAGACTAACGCAAATTTTCGAAAATTTAGTCACCACAGGCATAGCCTGCGAACCCAGACGAATTTCCGAGAAGCGACGACCGAAATTAGTCTGCCGGTTCGCAGGCTACCACATGCGTTTTAAGCTTCGCTTAAAAGGGCGGAATGTTATTTCTCTCCATGACACGAGTGAGTCGGTTACAGTCGGTGTAACGCGATACCAACTCGCCCTTGTCACAGAAACACTACGAGCCTCAGCGCTCCGGAAGTTAAAAAATTCGTACCGTCTGGTTGCTATGAAGTGACGTAATCATCAAGTTGAGTATCCATCACCGTAACACTTTTGCGGTCAACTACCGCAGCGCTCGTAAAGTACTTTAATTAAAACCGTGTTCAAAACCCTGTAGGAAGTCTGTTTATTTTTGAGTCGATTAATGCACT
>CALNXI010001388.1:32423-53753 GCA_942486025.1 Porites evermanni | reverse complement strand
TCTGGATCGCAATTTTGGGTTGGGACAAACAGACTGTGTCTATTTTGTTCAATCCACGTGTCTGAATTTCCGTGATTTTGGGTTGACGGGAAAGCCGCCTTGTTACTTAGGGGGGGGGTATTTAAAAGGTTTTTGGGGGGGGGGGGGTGGTGTGGAGCTATTGAGTTAGGGTTTAGGTTAGAGTTGTAAATTTCCTGTCACGATCTTCTTTTGTCAAAATGTCGAGCATCAATATTTTTTCTTGACGTTAAAAATAATCCTGGCAATTGGCAAGAGTATTTTTTTCTGGACTACTCAGCATGCCAAATTTTTTTCACTCAATTTGCTCGGGGGTGAATATTTTTTGGTACGTTTTGATAACTTTTCAAACAATTCCTCATTAGCTTTTGGTGATCATTCTTTTTTATTTAGGTATTTAAAAATCCCTCACTAGATTGGCTAGTTACCCTCTGAGATTGATGGCATTGGCTTTTTTTCTAGTCACATTGACAAAATACACCTTCTGAGTCAATGCGCCTCCTACTACCGCTTATTAAATAAACCAGGATGAGGGGCCGGGATAAGAATGATTTCTCCACAGCATGTCCTTTGATTAAAGCCCACTTTTATCGACTGACAATATAAATTAAATTTTTTTAGTCAGTTATAATCAGTATCCATTTGTGTCACATTTCTGCCCCATCATTCTAAAAGACAAGAGCATGTGCAGGAGGTTATTGATAGAGGATTTCAACACTGTCTACACTCTTGAAACCATTTTACAGCAGCTTGAGCCTGAAATGCAGCCATTTTTGAACAGAAAAAAAAGCGAAGAAACTGCTCAGGTTATTCCTTCCGGCCTTTTGCCAACCTTATTAATCACTCTTTTTACTATCCCCATTGTTTCTGTTTTAAAATGCAAAAAAAAAAGCACTGATTCCCTCCCCCCTAAGAAAAGAGTTAGAATACCCTTTTGCTGAATTTATGCTATGAATGATGTAATGAATAATATAAAATTTATATTAGGCCAAAAAATGCTGGCAATGAGGGCCGGTGGATCCTCTAAGTGCTTTTATGGCAAACAGCAGAACTTCACCATCAAATTGAAACTTGGCTGCTAGGTTCGAATTCACAGTCTATCCTCTGCAAACTACCCCCGTTTTGTTGCAATTTTCGTCGTTAACACTATCCAAGCATCCAATAAACGTTCCGTTTGTTCATCTATTGACATTGCTGTAGATGTCAGCTCTCAGAATTCATTAAAGCGATACTCTATGGAAGTGTTCTCACTAGGTGAGAGATAGCCGACCCAAAAAAACCATAACATGCATTTTCAGTAAAATTTTGTACTCAGGTGCAAGACGTATTATTTTATGTATTGACAGTTTCCTTTTAGAAGTTAATTAGTTTTACTAAGCTAACTTTAATTCTCGATCCCGTTTCTACCCGGGGTTTCCAATTAATTGACTTGGGCTTAGACTAGTATGCTGGTAAACTTTCCACCCACCCCTCCTTTCTCAGTTTAAGTAACATTGTGATTTCTGTCACTTTTTCTTTAGTCTCACCAATGATATTGGCATAGAAATGGCTACAGGTACATCACTATCAGCGGCATTTGAAGCGTTACGTGCAACAGATGAAAAAGCAAATTTTCAGCGATTGACACGGCTTCTGATGCGTGGAGGTCTCGCACTTTTAAAGGAGGTGTTTGACAGTATCCATCCCCCACCCAACCTTCCAGCTGCGCTTAGTAACCCTGTAATAAAGACGCAGCTCCAAACTCTTAGAAGAAACAGAGTCCTTACCCACCCCGAATGGAACTGCCTTTACAACCCAAGTGGGCCAGGGACGTATGGAAAGTCGACTGATTTTGATATCAGCTTACTTTGTAAATTGCTTCGAGCAATATGCAACCTCACTCCTCCCATTACTGGATGGGACAACTTACCCAACAACACTGATCACAGTCTTGGGGCGGACTTGATTAGAATTAGGATTTATCGTAACTCAATTTATGGTCACAAACACAGCATGGAGATAACAAACGCTGATTTTGAGAAGCTTTGGAGAGAAATCAGTGAAGTTCTATTGAGAATTGCCATCGGAATAAGTAGTGCAAAGAGGGATGAGTGGAAGAAGTCTATCGAAATGTTTTTCCATGAACCACTAACACCAGACGCAAAGGAATGTGTTGATAAACTTCGATTGTGGTACTTAATAGATATGGATACTAAAGACAAGCTCGAAAAGCTAGATGAAAAGATGGAAAAGATGAAAATTGAACAAAACCAAAAGCACATGGAAATTCTAATCTTTCTTGAAAGTCTTAAGGCAAGTGGGCCAGTTGTTAGTTCATCCCCACAAGTGGACGGTGCTCAATTACTATCTGAACGTCTGGAGACGCGTATACCTATACCTCCAGACCAGCCATCAGCAGAAAGTGCTACGAGTCTATCCACAAGCACGGAACTTGAAGCCGCAAGTCAGCAGAATCGACCAGTAGTTCCTGATTTCTGGTATGTTGTTTATTCATTTAAGAGCTCGTTAAATCTTTTCATCACCTACTTGAAAATAAAACTTGGAGTTGACGTTGAAGACTACAGGCTAGGCAGCTTGGTCATAACAGTTTCCTGCAGTTCTTTAGAAGTCCTTGAAGCATTGTGGAGCGAATATCGGACAGGCCGTCTTAAAGAAGTGGTTCAAGATACGCTTGTAACGGAAGAGGTTCTTGAGAAGCTGGAACTCAGTGAAGTACAACTGAGAACTATCATTTCAGAGGAAGACTACTTGTCATACAAAGGTTTTTTAAAGACCAAATCAGGTAATGATAAGATATCTTCAAGTGGCTCTTAAGCCACCGGTTAATAACTAGGAGTTAAAAATTTGTGGCCTTGGATTTAATTAACACTTGTTAATTCGAAACTTGTGGCATTAGTAGTTTTCACTCATTTGTTTTTTCTAGTATTCACATGTGGAATATTAGCAGATCGAAGGTGTGTATGCATGCATGAATGGAAACACAAAAAAATCAAGTTATTCGATATGGTATGAACAAGGAATGTTTATTTACATACCCTTTCATTAAGGTGTACACTCCAATTAATTCATGCACTGGGGTATATTTTAAGAGGTGATGAACATAATCTGACCAAGACTTTAAAAAAATAGTTACACTGAGCGGTGTCCCACCTCGGTGGTTTTTACTGGATGGTTAGATAATTTGTATACTGGGAGTATCAGCTCTAGAAACAAGTAAGGTAGACAGTAGTGAAATAACTGTAGAAACGTGATGCACTGTTACTCATTCATATAGTACTGAACTTCAAAGCTGGAATAGTCAAAGTATAGAGACGCATTACCATGCTTTTTTTTTCGGGCAAATGTAAACCTTCAAGAACCACACTCCACGGGCGCTGTTGCTTATCGTAACTAAACAGAAGAGGAAGAGTATTAAGAAATCTGTCGCAATTAGGCGCTTATTTTTCACCTGAATAATATGTTGCTGTAAGTGGCACTATACACTTTATTACAAGTCCCGCGGGAAACAGTTAGTTTTGTTTTCCCGAGAGTTCGGATGTTTCTCGAAACGAGGACTCCAGGATAAATAAATTATCTAGTTTCCTGCAGGAGAAGACATGACTTGTTTAATTCTTACAAAACATCTAAATGGCATGATTTACAAAGTACGTACTTTCCTTATATTATCTGCATAATTGTAATCCACTCGCTGCTGTATCTCTTCTTGATCATTTGCTGTTGTATCCAGAGCGGGGTACAACTTCTGAATTGTATCACGATTGGGATACATTGACTAAATTAGAAAATTTAGTCAAGGCAACGTGGCCAAGAATCAACCTATGGCAGCCCCTGTTTAATTGAGGAACGCCTAGAATATATAGTTCAATATCAACGTGATCTGCCAAGGTTTTACGTAAATTGGGCTGGAATTATGAAGGCACACTCGCTGATGCAAAAACGGCCTTTTAATGACAATTACGAGATTGATATTGATCCAATTTCCGAAATGACGTTTCGCAAATAACACAATCACACTTCTGACACTTTCTAACAGCTTTTAGATAATTCCTCAAGGCATAGAAAAAGGTGAGTGGGGACGGGAAGATTTTTCTCTTTTCTTCTTTGCACAGAAAAATTCACTTCCATTTAGTGGTATCGTTCAAGCTGAAAGTCTAATGCATATCCTGGAGAAGACAATTTCGAATTTTCCATTCGATGCAACCCTTGGTGGACTGATATTATTTCATCTGTAAAAAATATTTAATATATGTGTCTGTAGGTTAAATTAAAAGGAAAGAGAATCTACGACGGAGAGAATGGACTCAGTTTTGTGCAACTTCCTTGTTTTTTCCAGAAACCAATTTGCTACTTTTATCATTTTCATATACAGCAATGTCCAATTTCTGGACAATATGAAGCAATCAAACGGTCTAAAATTAGGGTGAAAAGGTTCATTTCTGCTACGGTTACACAGGGCCATTCAAAAAGGCTCATGCTCATTAATCGTGCGCATATGTTGATGTTGCAGCCAAGGCGGAGGAACCCAGCTGTCTGAGGGCTACACAAGTTTCCCTTTACCGACTCACTAAGCTTTCAAAAGCTCTTGGGTCAAACTGGAGAAAGCTCGGTAATTCCCTTGGAGTTTCTGAGCAACAACTCGAATACATTAACAAAAGGAATAAACATGAAAATGATAAAGGAAAGGACATGCTTGATGAGTGGAAGAAATCAAGTGGTGATGCTGCTACGTTGGGGGCCTTACAGGAAGCACTGAAGAAGGTAGAAATGGATGATCTGTTGCCGGATGTAGTTGCAGGTACACATTCTT
Organism: Porites evermanni; assembly: GCA_942486025.1. NCBI lineage: Eukaryota > Metazoa > Cnidaria > Anthozoa > Scleractinia > Poritidae > Porites > Porites evermanni. The sequence goes on along the minus strand of CALNXI010001388.1, from coordinate 48,928 downwards.
ATGATCACGAAAAGTGAGCAAGCAGTTAGACATGGGACTATGCACACCATACCACGAAAGTTAGCACACAGTTAATACCATCAACTGAGATGATACAACTCACTTTGACTCTGAAGATGACTACCGCACAAGTTGTCGAAACGTCAGTCACTGTCAACAACAACTTAACAGTCCTATTCAGGACTACGGTCACCGGGACGATAAAACTCAACCTACTTTTGACAATTCTTTATATTATGCTCATTTTCATTATCGAATTTTGAGAGGTAACAATCACAATCGCTTACTGATCAGCAGCTGACATGAAATCAAGTAAAGTCAGTAGGTGTTATTTCTGAGTGAAAACTAGATCGTATCGTAGAATGCCCGGTCACATCCGGGAATTTAACAGGCTAGAGCCGCATTCGAACCACGATTCGGTTTTTAAAATATGGCGGGATTATAAGACTGAAGCGACTTTGAGAGTTGTTTGTTACTGTTTCTGAGTTACTCGTAACCAAATCTTAATGGGTAACACCGGAATATTAATATTAAGAAACATCAAATTCAAGATCTTACCTTTGATTAATGCCAGCTTATCGGATTTCACTGGGTTTTTCGCTCTAAAAACCAACCAAAAAATTGCCATTTTTGTATGGATTTCAAGTGAGTAGACTTTAGCGGAAAGATTACAACTTATTAAAGTTTGCAGAAATCGCGAACGGTACCACCTGATATCGTGACATGTCTCGTCTGCCTTTAAAACCACCACAGTCTTTTAAACCAAGGAATGTGATAAAAACTGTTTTTTTTTTGTTTTCCTTTGAATTTGACCTGAACCCGTGAGGGGTAGCCAGCGCGAAGAATATTTCCAGAATACGTCTTTGAAAGCAAAAAAAAAAATTCTCCGCGTTTCGGCCGCCATCTTTTTTTTTTTCAAACTTGTTTCCAGCACTCTTTGACCGTTTTGTTGTTTTTACCTCAAGCATACTTCATTTAGAAGTGTCACGGCTAAAAACGGCAAAATGCTAACCCCCACTCGGACGGGAAATTTTTTGTTGACCTCAGTGGACTGGGAATTCTACGCGATGGCTGCCTCGTCGGAGGAGTGAAATAATTAAAGCAAAATTTAGTTTTATCATGAACTGAGTTTTAAAAAGAGTAAATTTCACGAGGTCTTACAAGAAGACAGAAATTGACTATCTTTTGTTTACTTATTGCAGGCGAGACTTAGGGAGAGCACGCGTTCTTATGATAGTGATCCTAAGACAATTACACAACTACTTTAATTAGAAATATGCAAGGTTATTTTTTTGGCAAAATACGTTCCCTCCTAGTACCCTCTTTTTATGCTAAAATTATAAACGCACTATGGCACGATTACGCCAAATTGCGTGGATTATCAATGTGGAACCACAGGACTGTAAGAAGTAAGAATTTGCTCACGTTCTAATTGCCAAATATAACTGGCGAAGCTCGCGAATTTTATACTATGAACACAATCGCCAGTCATGACCTGTAGCCTTCTTTGCTATTTAATAGTTGTTGGGTGGTTTCAATATGGCCAGGGGTAGTAGTTCTAGTATCATGTAGCACTTGCTTGCTTGAAAGATACCGCATCATCCTCTTTCGTCATTGCAGGCAAACCAGTTTCCTACTTATTACTTGATGACCTTGCAGAAGGTCTTGATACAAACTGGATAGCGCTTGGCAAAATCCTCGGCTGTTCCAAGAAAAGACTACAAAAAATAGACATGAAGAATGAACGTTTACGTGATAAAGGAATGGCGATGCTTGTTGGGTGGAAGATAAGACGCGGTGATGATGCAACAGTAGAGGTCTTACAAAGTGCTCTGTTGGAGTTAGGAATGATAGATCTGTTGGAAATTGATGCAGGTACAAATTATTATGATGTACTAAGCTTGAATTTGCTAGAATTATGAGTAATTATTGAATAAGGTTGCATGAGTAGGATGTGAAGAATTATGCAGATCTCGGAGGATGTTAATATCTACCTCGGCCTTAAACCTGGGTGGATAACATCCTGCGAGATGTGGGAGTGCATAATTCTTCACATCATACGAAAGCCGAATTTAATAAATGTTTCATTATTTATTCAAAATATTTTAAAGTTCTTAACAAGCTTATCCCCTAATAGAACTTCAAGAAATAATTGATAATTCATAAAGAAAAAACAAAAACAAAAGAAATTAATGTTGCAAATGAGTGTCTTTGTAGATGAGCTTAGATGTTTCTTCGGGTTTCATAACTGCCCATATAAGGCATGCCAAGTTTATATGTTAAATACAAAACTAAAATAGAAAAACAGTAGAATGATCCTTACGGCACGAAGACGGGGAGAAATATACAAAAAAAAAAAGGAAAAATCAAATATTTAGCGATTAATTAATGAATGAGGCTGAGTAGGATATAAAGAATTCTGTAAATCGAGGAGGGTGTTATCGGCCGAGGTGGATAACACCCTACGAGATCTGCAGAATTCTTTATATCCTACGAAAGCTGAATTCAATAATTGTTTCATCATTCCTTCAAAATAATTCCAAGTTTAAAAACAAGCTAAAACATGTTAACCTTGGTCGATGTAAGTTCACATCGATAATGCATCTTTATCGGGAAGTTTAGGAGATGAAGGTCTGTTCAGGTCTGCAAATGTACTCCAAATAGCAGACGTCGTCCGTCTTCATGTTTTGTTCTTACTACCAAAACAACTCAACCTCGTCCCCAGGTTTTTACGGTCAACGGCTCAATAACCTGCAATCAGGCTGCACTTTTAACGTTATTTTGACGTCATCGGTTCAATATGACACAACTCTTTCAAAATTTGGTCAACAGCAGCTGGTTATGGTGAATTATGCGTATGGTTTCAACCAATCAGAAATGGGGAAATATTTTGAATGAATAATAATACAGTTTATTTGTCAGACATTTCGGTTTGCGACAGTCGTCGTTGAAGGTTTGTGTTCAAACTGAAATAGTCTAAAGACACGGCCAAACTTAACATCGAATTTTCTAGACCAAAATAACCTCAAATCTAAGTATTGTGGAAGGGCGAAAACGATTCGAAAACGACAAGTCAGGAGGAGGTTTTTTCATAATTCAGGCAAAAAAATATCGCAGTTTAAAAAAAATACGGTTTCGTGTGGACGGCTCCTTAGCCTCCCACAGAGCGTTTTCACATGATGTCACAGAGGCCGCATTGGTGTACCAAAAACAATGAAACTACGCCCACGTTAGTTTACCAAGCCAGTCCTTTGGGAGTTGAGTACTTCTCTTATGTAAAAACGTTCTTTGTTCCAAGAAATTAAAATTTCTTTTGTTTCGAGAAATTTGTTTGGCTGCTGACCGCGCGCAAGTAAAAACGATCTGTTGTCTCAGGATGTAAGTGTAAAAAGTGCCCTAAACAATCTCCAAAGCGCAGTGCATCTAAACCTAACTCAACTAGACCTCACTTCTTGAGCATTTTTGACGCTGTTGTGACAGTTTGACATGGCATGTTTTCGGCAGTATCTCGCAAGTAATGTGGCTTAACAATACAGTTTAAACGGGGCTGTATCTAATCACAATATTTATTTTACAATAAACACGGATAACGCTGTGCGAAACAACAGGGTTCGCACAGTCTTGAAAAGTCCTTGTATTTTAGGGGAAGTCCGTGAAAAGTCCTTGAATTCCATTTTTCGTTGAAAAGCCAAAATTTCTGCGCAATTCAGGCTTGAAAAGTAATTGAATTTTCTTCAATTTTGAACGTGGTGGCCTGAAAAGTGTTTTTTAATACTTTTCGGGATGTCGAAGACGGAATAATTATTATAAATCATACCTCAGAGAAGTTAATGGTGATTTGCATGAAGCGTTTTTGTTTTATGCAATACAATGTAGTTAACTATCAATTTAAGACAAGAGATCTGAAAAATGTGGAGAAGTTGGTGGAGCAAGCAGTTCAAGCCTTAAAGTCCTAAAGTATTAGAATGGGTTGGGAATGTGCATTTTTGTACGATCTGTGAAATTAAGTTCCTGCGTGGTAGGTGGTCCTTCAAAATCGAATGAGGTCCTTGAAAAGTCCTTACAAATGGTTGCAATTTTTTGTATGAACCATGGACACAGGAAATCGGTCAGTTGACTCTCTGCTGTCACTAATTTAAAAGGGGCCATAAATTATGGGTGCTCATTTGGGCAAACCTAACGTGGCAGATGATTTTTGTGTTCTTCATCCTCTTTAGGTCAAACGAAAAAGAAAGCTTTCCACGTCCAAGGAGGTTTCACGGCTAGAATTCCTGCAGGTAAGGTATACAAGCCGCAAAGGCATTTTTGAACGACGCTCGTCAACCGGAAGAGGACTATTCACATTTCTGAGCAGTCGTTTTGCCCAAATTTTCAGTTAAATCGTCTCCACAAGTGTAAAGAAATTAAGAAATACAAATTTTGTAACGTCAAGACATGTTGAAAATGAAAAAATGAAAAAGTACACACATAGAAAAACGTCTTAAGTGAACATTTTGCTTAAAGTTACGCTTAGACATTTGGTGAGAAAACACTTAGTTTTGAAGATCGCAAAAAAGAAAATACACCACATTTTCTAGCGGCGAAACATAATGTTAAGCAGCATTCTGACGCTACTTAATTAACATTGAGTTGAGTTGTTTAGGACTTTTTTATTAAACAATTTATCACGGCTATTGAAAGTCTAGGGTTTGAAATATATTTGTAATAAGGTTTTTTTTGCATTCAAACCAACAGAAATTTTTACTTCTCATGGACGGGTTATGCGAAAAACCATACTTTAAGCTCCTGGTGTCGACTTTTCAATAGCAGGTCTAGATTACGCAAATTTGGTTTTTATCGATTTCAAAGGTTATTGTTGTCATAGTGATATTGATTTTACTTAAAACTACATTTCAACAACCTTCAGTCCAAAATCAGTAAGTGGTGAAAATTTTATAGCGATCGGACACTGATAAAATAACTTTAAATGTGATTGAAAAATATCAGTATTGCTAGTCTGAATTCAGAAAAACTATATCCGAAACACCTTGCTAAGGTTAGCTTTCTTTGGTTTTGCCAAGAAATCATTATATAGTAGTTGTGAAACAATGAACTTGACAGAGGCTGAAGAACACAACTCCAGACCTTTAATCACAGGAAAAAGCTTCGTCGAATTTTTTTTGTATAAATTTTGCTCATTCTTTTATCCTTGTATGACACAAAACCAGCTCATAATTTGAAAAAAAAATGTTATAGAGGTTGGTTTAAGTTTTTGCAATCGATCGCCCGCTACATCAACACACATACATGAAAGTAGTTGGAGGCTTATTTAAAAAAAATTCCTGAGTAAATTTCCGAGTAGGAAAGATATATATACGTTATTTGCTGGACCGGGAGGATTCAGATGAAGGTATATCCTGAATAAGTTTTTCTCACGTAATTTTCCTTTCGACAAACTAACATACTATTGTTAGGTCTCGGTAAACGGCTTTTGTCTCCCAAAATTCCCCCACTACTATCCCGTACACAAATTTGATTTGTATGCGCGAGCCAAAATCCGCAGAAGACCATCACCTTGTCGATATTTGGCAGGCATCACTGTCACTCCCCGTTCTCTCCCCATTCTTCCACCCGTTCTCTTAAAATAGGACAGTGACGGCCAGAGCCTGCGGAGGAGCCGAGTCTACTCACAGTTATCGTTGTCTGCTAGTTCGAGTAAACGTACCATTCATAAAGTACGTTTATGTATTAAAAAACTGGTGTTCGTTGGGTGCTCGCAATATAAGAAGGCCAGAAGTGTAAGGTCAGTTTTTCTTTACTTATAGATAGCCCTCACCAAGAGCCATAATGGGACTAGTCTGCTACACAGCCGTTTTTAGTGTCGTCACGCAACGCTCCTCCCCACATATGGTCGGTGTACGCGTCAGTTTAAAATTGGAAGCTAGCTGAGATTTTTTTTCGCGAAGGATAGAACGGCGCCCGAAGCAAATCGTTTTAATTCATTTCTTAGAATACTAGAAATGCAATTTCATCAAAAGAGCTTGTTTGAAAGTTTGTAGAAAAACACATGAAAACACATGGAACTAAAGTACCTTGACCAGCTACGAAAGAAAACAAGTGTTGTTTCTTCATGATCGCGAAGCCATTAGCCGATCGAGTCACTCGCCGATAGATAACTGCGGCTTGTTTATCCGACATCAAGAATATAAATCACAAGTAACCAGCTACAAATACAGGCTATGCAGCCATTCACTAGAGCAATCGAGGCAGCAGTATAGCTTCTTTTCTCGTTCAGCAAAACCAGCTTGTGGCTTCAAACAACTTCATAACAACCGACCGAGGTAATAGTTTTTCTCCGTTGTTCTCACTTTTATAACTGCGCCGAAAATCCAAATTCACAGTAATTTCGACGGCTGTCACTTAAAAAAAAATTCTTTTCCTTCACATTATCTGCCAGGTTTTTTTAGCTGTTCTGCTGTGTAAAATCCTAGAATCCCGATGAGTTTTTAAAAAACTAATGTTCATCGCTACAATGTTTTGATTTTTCATTCATGCAGTCCAGGCGAATCCGTTCGCTCGTTGACAGTTTTGATAGCCGTGTGACATGTAAATAGCGGAAGTCCCTTGTCTTTTCCGGTTTGTTCTAGTCGGGGAGATTCAACGAGATTTTGTGGGCGTTTTTAATAAAACAATTATTCCACTCGCGCTTGTTGGATATGAGATGATTATAGCCAACTCGGCGCTACGCGCCTCGTTGGCTATCTATCATCTCATATCCAACGCGCCCTGGGGGAATAATTGTTAATTGTTAAAAACCTCTATTAAGCGGATAAGGGACTAAATTGACAATAGTTAAGTATTGGATTACTTCCTTGAAATACGTGAAGTCGGTTAATGTTTTGGCATTTACAAACAAATTAAAGTTGGTAATGAAAGGTAACGAACTTGAACTCTGGATAGCTTCTTTTATTAACAACATGCAACTTTATCACAGTACAGAGTAACCGTTGAATGTTGATCGTTAACAAACATTGTGCAATTTTTACACCTCTTTTAAGGGGACACCCTCTATTAAGCGGACACTTGGGAAGGTCCTGAAGGTGTCCGCTTAATAGAGGTTCCACTGTACATTTATTTTTTGCTGGAAAGCAGAGTTGCCCTGTAGGATTTTTATCTTACCTTTGTTATTCTACCCACAGTTCTACATGGCCTTATCATGTGGTGTATGGTTGGGTTAACTTATTGGGGCAGCTAAATTCTTTAGAAATGAGTCATGGTTGGGAAGCCCGAGTATTTTACAACTTGGCCCGCGACATGCCATCTGCTGTCGTCCAACGGCATTCCTAATGGAATACATTAAGCTGCCTGTCTAAACTCCGGTTAATTGTATTGAAATGAGTTTGATTCATTACGACATTTTGAAGCTTAATTAAAGACCAGTAAGTTCAAAACTTATTTTGATCTGCCATAGCTTGTTTGAAGCGCTTTTCAGAATTCCGATTACAAACCCCCTGAGATATATAGGCATATAAACATTTTGCTTTAAAATTTTTATCGTGTTTAAATAAAGGACCTGATGATGAGGACGACGACGACGACGACGATGACGATGATGATGATGATGATGATGATGACGATGATGATGATGACGATGACGATGATGATGAGAAGGTACTCACCTTTTCGGAGATAAAGAGTAAGTAGAAAAAAAGGAAGTAAAACTTCATTTACACAGGGTAGCACATTCAGCTCTAAGGCTGGTCTCCATAGGGGCCCTGTATCTTAAAAAATTAATTTACATAAGAATTTTTATGAACTGTTACAATTAAAAAGCCTAATAAAAATACAATAGTAGAATTAAAGAATTACATTAGAAAGCCTAAAAACACAATGCAAAATCACATTTAAAACCTAAAATATAATAAAATATCAAAGTTATGATCCAAAGAAATGTCTTTTTTCGGCGGCAGAACGTTTGAATGCTTTCACTCTTCACAATGTTTTTAAGGCAGTTTTGTTAAAAATTGTTGCGCTGGTAAAAAGAAAGGTCCTTTTCCCAAAATTCTGTTTAACGTTTGGTAGGAATAGCCTCATACTTTGCCTTGTGGAATAATTTTGAATGTTCAAAAATCTAGTAAAATATAATGAAAAATAACTAGGAACTAATGAGTAAAGACAGAGAAAAACGAGTTTACCCTTGTGGTAAGAGCGTCTGCTGGAAACAGTCGGGCTGTGCAGCTGCTCTATTGCTTCAGATGAGCGAGAGCAACGTGTGATAATCCGTGCAGATCAATTCTGTAGGCGCTGTAGACGATCTATATCTTGATGTAGAAGGTTACTCCAGGCAATGTCACAGTAATCAAATAAGGGAAGAATTAAAGCGTTGTGGACAAGTGTTGCTGCCTCTTTTGTGACGAAACTTCTAACACGGCCCAGGATACTAACTCTTGACGCCACCTTTTTACACACATAGTCCGCATGAGCCTTCCAAGACATAAAGTTGTCGAACACCACGCCTAGGTATTTAAAAGTAGTTTCGCAAGATATGGACTTTCCGAGGTGATTAAGATTTAAAATGCAATCCCACTCTTAATGCCTTTGAGATGTAAATAGTACACACTTAGTTTTTGAAACATTGAGAACAAGATTATTGCTTTCTAGCCATTCAGATAAACACCGAAGATCTTGGCTAATGTAAAAAATTAAACTGTGTACAGTTGGACCAGCAAGATATAAAACTGTGTCGTCAGCGTACATATTTACAGAACAGTGCTTGACACAACGTGTTAGGTCATCAGTTAATGTAGACAATGAATAACAGGGGCCCGAGGATGGACCCCTGAGGCACTCCAGAAGTTACGGCAAGCTCTTCAGATGACTGATTGGCTCGTTTTCCTCAGAAGACGTTGCAGGTACAGTCCTGACGTCGGTATTTATGTTAATAAGATTCTGGTCGACTCTTGGCTTTTCTGGAGCAATATATTGACTCGTCGCCCTAGCTAGTCCATCACCCAGGACCCGAAAATTTGGGTTGAATACATCTCAGGAGAATAAACGAAACCTATCCCACATGAAAGCTTATCTATTAAGCTTTCCAAAAAAGGCTTGCCGGACATTCAGAGTGATAGCTTTCCTGTAGAAAATCGACTTTGAAGACACGTCACTGGAAGCAATCGAATGCCACCATTTTGCCAAACGCTGCCGCTCTCAAAAGAAAGACTGACTCGTGATAAAATGAATCAAAACACATGCAAAGTTCTTTGAAATTTGTCTTATCTTCAGTAAATCGTAAATGTGGGTCTTATACTATCGTCTGATACATTCGACATTTTTTCTTTGAAGTGTATCGAAAAGATTTCAGGTATCAATCCCGTCTCAACTTCTGCCGTCAGTCTGAGTGTCATTGTCAAATTCAAAATTTTGCATTTAGTCGAAACCTTGCCGTGATGAACATGAATCCGAAAATAGAGCTCATATAATGATGAAGAATACTAGAAACACGTATGTTTTTGCATTGTGCTAAATTCCTAGTGTGGGTACTTATTTTTTAATGAGTTTAGGAAAGCAAAAACAACTTAAAAAATCTAATTGTACGATAAAAACTACAGTAATGTAAACATCTAATTTGATGTTAACTAATGCAGGAAAATTAGGTAGATGTTGGTACAATGCATTTTCGCAGATACGATGAGTCATGGTAAAGAAATAAATGCGAATGTCGCTCTTGCTAATACGTGCTTAGTAGCCAAACCTGTGCTTACAGCTAAATAGGGTGCATTCCTTTGAGATGACTCGGATCAAGATCAGTGATCCTAGATCACTCGGATCATGTTTGATCAAATGAACCGATTAATCCACTCTCGACAAGAATTTATCCGTTCATTTGATCTACCATGATCCGAGTGATCTGAGATCACCGATCCTGATCCGGATCATCCCATAGAAAGTGCAGTCCATTTTGTTGTGCATATGTATGAGTCATCTTTTTGTGATCAGTCTTATTCTTCCATAAGAGGCTAGAAATTATGGAATGTTGTGTGATCTGTTGTGATAGCGATGGGAGTCTGATGCAATGTAAAGACGCAGAGTCGTGGGCGAGTTTTTATCGTGCTGCGGTGATCAAGCAACACCGTCAAATTCTAGGTCTATCAACAGGTGAACAGGATTTCTCTCAGTCACCTGTGTAGTACCAAGCTAAAAGTAGAACGCAGAAGAAATTGCGTAGCGTCGAAGCATCTAGAGCAGATGAAGGGCAAGAAAAAGCGCTTGGTTGCACCTGAAAGTGAACACTAACATGAGTTCTATTGCTGCTGAGATTTCTGGCATCTGTGCTAGGGATTAATTTGATAAGCAGTGAAGCAAGATATCACTCTTCCAATAACGCATTTGTGTGCATAGTAGTGATATAACCACCAACTTCTAGAAACAATTAAGGGACGGAGAAGGTTTACTGACGCTGTGTATTCTTTCAGTGACACTTTAATATCAAACCTCAGGATCTTAGAATTTATAATTAAAGAAATAAGAAACCGTAGATGTACTGGCAGACCAGGCTGAGGCGGAGAATGGGCGTGGAAGTAACAAAATTCCAATACGAAAACTTGCCAAAAAATAGGCAACTTATCTAAAATGAACCGCACCCAACTAAGACGGAAAGAAAATTCTGTCTTTATGTCCGTGGTAAAATGATTAGGAAGTTTCACGTCGTAGTCGTGGGAAGGACGTCAAAGAAATTTACTAAAACGTGTAATGCACCCGCAGAGCTGTTTTTCTCGCGCGTGAACCAATTGTTTGTTGACGTCCGCGGTACTGTAATGCCGGGAGCCCGGCTGACCAGGCTGGAAATTCCCAATGCACGAGCCAAGCCAGCAACAGGACAATAGGTAACACTGCTCATTCGTAATGTTTCTGTGATCGTTACGGTTTCGGGCTGGCCAACATTCTCGATCCCAAATCTTGCGCGTTTGACTCCGCTTATTATGGGCAGAACATCCGCGGATCTAGAATAAATACTGAACAATTTTTAACGAGACAGTGACAAATGATTTTCCGTGTGAAAGCTGATAGCGTGTCTATATATAATGCTCTGAAATTGAAGAAATAACATTTGTCCAAACCATTTATTTTTTTTATCAAAAATAAGTCCTTCTGCGAAACAGTGCCGAAATCTTTGTTCTGGGCCCCTACCTATGTACCAGGATTTGATTACGCGCCGTGATTAGCCTTTTAAATAAGTCACTGTCAATACGTCAATCAGCGTGAAAGGAAATTCAAAACGTATTTCCGGTAATTCGTTCGGTCCTTTGGCAGCCCAGAACAAGGATATCCTATATATCATCAATAGCCCATGAGGCCAAAGGCCGAATGGGCTATTGACTCAGAGACAATGAGGGCGAGAGGAATAATTGTTTTAGTAAAATCCAACTAATTGGTAGAAAATATCGAGAATAAAAAAATTAATCCTTTTTTGCTGCCAAAACGCCGGCGCTTTTCGCTACTGGTGGGCTATAACATATAGCCTAGTAGTAGCTCAACCAATCAGAACGCAGCACTGATAATAGACCACTAGTTGGATTCTCGTGTTAGACCCGAGTAAAAGTCACATGGGCAAAGTGAGGCAGGTTGGTTCAAGTAAGCAGACCATCAAATGGTGACACGTGTGGAAATACGAACAAATGCCCGCTCTTTCATCTGTTCCTAACTGAAGAAAAGCGTAAATTTAGAAATTAAAGCTTTAGAGCAAAAACTAGAAATTTCGTCTTTTCATCTTCGTTATAAGTAAAGGAAAATGACAATTTTCCAAGTTCTAGGAAGTCTTGCTATGGAGCTTGTGGAAGGTATGATAAAAGGACGTTCAGTGTCTGGTTTGAACGTGGTTGGCGGTGAAGCGAGCACAACGCTTTTCAACTTGTTTTACAGCAATGTTTCAAAACAAGATGCACGTGTTTGTAGCCCGTTGAACCATAGCTTTAGCGATTGTGTACCAACCAATGATTCGTTCTGTATTTATCATTTCGCGTTCTTTTACAATCATCCCCGCGAGCTTCGATGTCCAAAATTCACTTGCTGATGCTGTTTGGGTGTGACCCCTGAACACTTCTTTGCTCGTGGATAGATAGACTTAACGTTCTTATGCTTTACTGTTGCAGTTAACGAGAAGGTGCTCGGCACTCGTAGTCGAGAGACTACACCTGTTCCTCGCTCATTACTGCGTGACCTTGCAGTGGATCTTGGCACAAAATGGAGGGAGCTCGGGGACATTCTTGGACTTGCTAAGTCACGACTAAACTATTTTGAGATGGAATACGTGAGTCCAAGCAATAAAGGAAATGCGATGCTCGGTGAGTGGAAGAGATTAGATGGCGACGATGCTACAATGGAAGTCTTACAACAAGCTCTGACGAAAATAGATATGGGTCATTTGATGGAAAAAGTTGCAGGTACATTAAGATTCTAGAAGATTAAGCAAACACATAAGATAGAAATAGAATCAAACACTCGCAGACAACTTTGTTTAGAAGATGCATTTCCATTGATGAGAGGCTGGGACCAAAAAATAAAAAGATGGAGATGACCTCGCTAATTGCGTTTTCTGAGCGTGAGAACAGTGATCGTTAAAAAGTACAGAAATAACGCTATTTAACGCTAGAGTTCCCTTGTTAAAGTGATGTTACGAGCAACCTATTAGACAGATTCTCAGACGCTCCTGCCCCGGTAGACAAGCTCTTTAATTTCGCTTTACTCTGAGATCCTTTCCACCCGAGTCGAAAGAGCTTACCCCGCGCAGTTAATCGCTGTTGCCTCTTACGCATTCAGTTGGCGCCTCGGAGCGTGAGAGGCTATGATCACTCGGCTTTGGTCGTGATAGAAAATGTCAATACTAGAGAGAATAATTGTCCATTAATTCTCTCTTCAAACTCAAAATACTTGATACATGGAATGTGCCAATCACAATATCAAGCACCTGTTTGTTTGACTTATAATGGGAGAAAGTCAATTGGCGAATACTTGTATTCCATCATTCTCGTTGGGTAAAACAGTATCCAGGATAGTACCGACATCGGCTGAGTTTTTGGCAGGTACGATACACGAGTAGTTTCTTTCTCTTTACTGATCAAGAAGCTAAGAGGGTATTGAAAATACCCCTGACGAGTTACCTAACCCCTTGATCTGCCTACGGTATTACAGGAAAAAGTGTGGCCGAATAGTCAGCGCTTCGGTCTGGCAATCCGGTCTTCACGGTTCGAGCCCGCTCTGACCACAACTCCACACGCGCTGAAAATTGGCTAAACTTAGACTGAACCACATAGTACAGGAAAATGGTGCAACATTGTTCAAATTAGTGTTAAAAGCACGAAATTTTGCAGAGATATAGAGGTCTATGCCCCGAGTTATTCTGAATAGGACGTCCCTCTCCAGATTGAATACTTCCAGTTTGGTAGCCATGGAATTAATTATCATTTAAACAGCAAAAAAACAGCCTTAAAGTAAAAGAATGGGTCCGAAATTTATAAGAGCCATAAGATACAATGTAGTGCACAGTGCTATCCATTGAACCACGCCCTCTGATGGATACTTCCAGAAATAAAGACGAGGAATACATTTTTAAAAATACTTAAATTATGCACTATTTAATCGACTATTTAATCTTGTACATACTTAAACTCTTGTATATGGATAGATGTTAATGTTACAAATAATCCTAGATGGGACGTTCACGCCCCAAACTGAATACTTCCAGTTTTATAGCCATGGAATTAATTAGCATTTAAACAGCAAAAACACAGCCTTTAAGGGTAAAGAATGGGTCCGAAATTTATAAGAGCAAAAACATACAGAGTAGTGCACAGTGCTATCCATAGAACCACGTCCTCTGATGGATACTTCCAGAAATAAAGACGAGGGATAAATTATAAGAAAAATAAGAAAATTATGCACTGTTTAAGCTTGTACATACTTAAACCCTTGTATATGGATTGATATTACTGTTATAATATCAAAGGTGACGAATAATTCCTTAATTTTGGCGCGAAATTTCAGTGTTAATTTGTAATTTCACATGTGAAATTACAAATTGCCATGGCAACCTTCCGTACGTCTCAGTGTCAAGATGGCGACAAAACTTTAAAATGTCATGAATGAAGATGTCAGGGCACAAAAAGACGCTTTAGAAAACCTGAACACACGAAAAAGCACATCAAGAAGGATTCTAACAGGTATTTTGTCGAAAAACTCTGAACTTAGGCCACATTTAAGCGCTCAACGTTCGAGAGAGTGCAGGAGTTCTCGATCAATACGATCCAGGATAAACATGTTAAAAATCCAAGATTGCTAACGTAATTCGTCACCCATAATATTAATAGGTAATCAAATGGTATACTCGTGAAATTAGGGAATAATTTCACTTGCGTTTTCTCCAGATCCTAGGAATTTCCCTCTCCTAAAGGCTCAGGAAATTAATAAGGATTTGGACAAAACGTGCGTGAAATTATTTCCTAATTTTACTCGTCACCATTTGATTACACATACTAATCAACTCTAGATAGGAAAGCAAGCCCCTTTTCAAGTACTTCCAATTAAACAGCTGTAGAATGGATTATATATAAAAAGCGCTGGAAAATATCATTTCTAGGGTGGAAAGTAGTATACTATGTTGAAAGATAAGCCCCGTTGGCGGATTCCCTCGCAAAAAGTGGATTCCCTTTGTTAATGTGTATAACTGTCTTCCTGCATACTAATTCGGTATAGGTTTACTAATGAGCAAATACTACAATAGCAACAATAGGCTTGCCTCGGCTTGCCCGTTAAGTAATTTGAGCCCGGTTTTCAGACCGTCTATTAAAAGAGAAATAGGAATAATAGAAGCGATCACCTAGCAACACGAGAAACGGCTTCCTATATCTTATTTAGCGCTTAACCCATTCGCCCCTGAACCGCCTATAACCACCCGTGCGGATCCGCGTCCTTCCTACCCTTTGTGACGTCATCTTTTTCTGCTAACTTGTGCAGAGTGAAGAGATCTTTCAAACCATACCAGAATGAGCACAATTCAGTCAAGGACACCGGAGAAAGAAGCAAAAAACCATGTGACATTGACCTGAAAATCTCCATGAAAATCTTGATCCATTGCTCACCTACCTTTCCTTTCACCTAATCCTAAGATCCTAAAAGCTTCCCTAAAAACTCTTCCCACCAAAACGAATCCAAAAAAGTGTACGACCTGTAAACCGGTTTGTGGTAAGTTTTAGCTCTTTATAGCACGACAGTGACCAGAAAACCACTCGACTAGCTTCAAAACGCGTTTTTCGGCAAAATCTCCAGGAGCGAATGGGTTAAACTCAGACATCAACAAAACACATACACAAAGTGGAGTTGAAAAGTCTTTATTTCAATATGTCTTCTTATTTAGCTCCAAAACTCGAATATATATAAACAAAACATACACAAAGTAGAACTGAAAACTCCCTATTTCAAGTTTGTCTGACGTTTTCTCCTATCTATCTCGAGGAAATGAAAAACTATTACAGTCTCCGCGTTTCACGCACCGTTAATCAGTTAATTATGCGAGTTCATAAGCCTATGCAAAGTTGAATACAAATTAGTTCATCTCTACAGCTAGACCCAAGGAAGCACCTTGACGTATTATTATATAAACAAATAACTTAAAAGATAGTCAATAAAATAGTCAAAGAAAGCAAGCTATCTTTTTTAACCACGTTTCCCTCCTCAATTTTTTTTATTCCCTCCCCCACAATTTTAATATTTTCTCTCAATTTTATTATTTTCCCTCCTCCTCCTCCTCCTCCTCCTCCGCCTCATTTCTATTGTTTTCCCTCCTCCGCCTCCTCATTTTGATTGTGTTCCCTTTTCCTCCTCATTTTGATTGTTTTGATAGGGTCGATGTGGGGTCGATGTAGGGTCGATGTGGGGTCCATGTATGGTCGGTGTGGGGTCGATGTGGGGTGGATGTAGGGTCGTTATTGTTTTTCCTCCTCCTCCTTCTCATTTCTATTGTTTTCCCTTCTCCTCCTCCTTCTCATTTCTATTGTTTTCCCTTCTCCTCCTCCTTCTCATTTCTATTGTTTTCCCTTCTCTTCCTCCTTCTCATTTCTATTGTTTCCCTTCTCCTCCTCCTTCTCATTTCTATTGTTTTCTCTCGAAAAGGCCAAAGAGGCCAAAATCAGGCCTATAAGGCCAAACTCAAATGTGATGGCCTGATTTTGGCCTCTTTGGCCTTTTCGAGAGAAAACAATAGAAATGAGGAGGAAGAGGAGGAGGGAAAACAATAACGACCCTACATCGACCCCACATCGACCCTACATGGACCCTACATCAACCATACATGGACCCCACATCGACCCTACATCGACCCCACATCGACCATACGTGGACCCCACATCGACCCTTCATCGACCCCGCATCGACCCCACATCGACCATACGTGGACCCCACATCGACCCCACATCAACCATACATGGACCCCACATCGACCATACTTGGACCCCACATCGACCCTACATCGACCC
>CALNXI010001388.1:0-10283 GCA_942486025.1 Porites evermanni | reverse complement strand
CCCCTTGCACCCTCCCCCTAGATCCGCCCCTGACAGGTGCACATTGTGTATGGCAGTAAAAGCACTACAGTAAGTAATCATGACTTCAGCACAGAATTGACCTTAAGCAGCAATATCCGTGAGACATAGCTCTTTTAAGTCTAATGTTCACTTGTTCAGCACTGTCAAACTCTCCAATTTATTGTCAGTGGTTAGCAGTTACATGACAGTGTGATGTTTGGTTTTATGCTGCAGTTAACTGCCTTGGTACTTCATAGTGGTAGTAGTTATACTTTCTGAACGCGGTTACAAGAAGTGGGTGGGACTGTTTTGCTACCTAACAAGATCACACAGTTCTTCAGTTGTTACATTTCCTCCAGTGACCATGACAACTACATTGCTTCCAGGCAATAAATCTGGTATTTTGTCTGATTGTAAGGCTGCAAAAGCTGCAGCTCCTGAGGGCTCAACAACAAGACCAGCTTGGTAAAATGTCTTTACAGCCCTGCGTAAAAAGAAAGGTTTTAAAAAATTAACTGTTGTTACTGAGAAATGTCATGTGAAAATTCATTTTGGATGCTTAAGTACAATCAACGGTGTTCTTGACAGGCAGACTGCAACCAGAGGAGGACTTATTCCAAATTTTTGAGCAAATTGTTACTATACGAGTGAAGAAACTTTAGCAATACAAAATAATGGGGAAGTGTCAAGGCAAATTTTTTGTACATCGGAAATCACCTCCAGTTAGTCATACCCATGTCACTTAAAATAGCCATTATTCATAACCTTCTTATCTAAGTAAGCCTAGATGTTACAAGAAAAATTTCACTTAACTTCTTCTCCGCCCACAGTGTAACACCATAGGATATTTTTGGGGGGAGGGGAGTAAAATCAACTTCACAAATTATAGGAAAGGCCTGAACCAACAGCATAAAATACAATAATTATTTTATTTGAGAGAAAGAGTATGTGTTGCACAGATGTTTCTGGAATTACACAGTTGAATTTTGATAATGTTTTGCAGCTGTCTTTCCTTCAAATTCAACAGAATGAAAAATTAAGACTCTATATGGAAAAACAGATTTTATATTATATATGGTTATCAGTGTACTGACCTCTTGATCTCATCATCTGTGACTAAAATAACATCTTCTACAAATTCTTGCACATGCTGAAAAGTAATTTTTCCTGTTGAGAAAAAAGTAACAAACCATCAAGTTCTCTGCAGGTTGGCACTTTGCCTGGACAAGTACATTGTGATCCCCACTCTTCTTGCCAGCTTGCTGGTCTCTTTCACAACAGACATTGTGATATATTCTCACTGGGGCCATCCACAAACAATGCCTGTAATGCTAGTCAGATATGGGAGACCAGTTCCAGAGGCGGTAGGAGCAGGAAGCTCCTGGTAGTGTTATCTGAGGAACTTCCAGTCATGCATGGCGTGCCACAGGGTAGCATTCTAGGGCCTCTGTTGTTTGTGATTTACATAAATAATTTGCCAAATGTGCTTAACTCCTGCTACGCGTCACTTTATGCAGACGACACTGTAATTTATTGCTATATCAGGTACATCCTCAAAGGAGTTGAGTGATAAGTTGGGTGTGGCAAAATGGCTTCATGATCACAAACTGACTTTAAATTTGGACAAAACTAAATGCATGCTTATCAGTAGTAATAGGAAACGCGAAAGCAAAGTAGATTTGACTGTTTTAATTTTAGATCATAGTATAAGTAATGTTCGCAGCTTTAAATACCTCGGTATACATATATCTTCGGATTTCACATGGACTGACCATATTGAACACCTAACTGGGAAAATCAATCAGAGGCTTGGGCTTCTCAAGCGTATAAAGCATTTATTGCCTTTCAGGGCGCGTCTACTTTTCTATAAAAGTCTTGTTATGCCCCTTTTTGAATATGCTGATCTAGTATGGGGCGATAAACATAATATTACCCTTATGTCTAGTTTGCAAGTTTTGCAAAATAAGGCCGTTAAGTTATTTTAAATAGACCATTGTACTCATCCTCCACTGAGGCATTAGTCGTTCTCAAGTGGCTGCCTCTAGAGAAAAAGCGATTTCAAAGAAGGTGTGTACACGTATACAAATGCATCAATGGCCTAATTAATCACGATATGGACTTGATTACACAAGACATACTTCATAGGCATAATACACGTAACAAAGGCAATTTTAGATTACCACGTGTCAAAAGAAATTGGGGGAAGCAAAGAACACAATATCATGCCGTTTCCGATTTTAACTCCCTCAGTCAGACGATCAAAGACTCAAGGAATGTAAATAGTTTTAAACGTAATGTTTTTAAGTTTTTAATATAGCTACTTACGTTTAATTTTTACTTATACTTATTTTTAATTTTTATGTATTTTTTGTATCTTTTTAATCCCTTTGCAATTTTATAGCTTTTTTTTGTTTTTATAATATATATCTCGTTTTGAGGTCCTTTTTGAAAACCATATCTTTTATGAAAAAGTTTCCTCAATAAAGATGATTATTATTGTTTCTTAGTGAATTTAAATAGTTCATAACTGCGAGGAGGTGGGCGGGGCAGGTAAAGAAGTGTACAGAACACTGAAAAGACTGAGCACGCTACTGGGAAGGGAAACTGTCCTTAAATATTAGAAACGCACAATGCACAGACATTTCTAGGTAGCAATGGGCTATATGCGGGGTGCTAGTGTTACATAATATAGTTTGAGCTATTTTATTGCAGAGTCCCCAGAAATTATGTTCACCGTCTTCCTTACCTGCATAAGGTGGAGCAAGTCCTGAGGCGATGGTGTTTACTGATTTCACACTGACAGAATGACCTTGCTGTTTACTCAGATACATAGTAGGTGCTGCAAATTTAATATATTTTAAAAGCTTATTAATTTTTTCTTTGTCATTATCTCACCATTGTACATCTGCATTCAATAATTTTTTTTTTTCGAAAATCCCAGATCTTTTTAAACTGATGGTTCCAGAAGTTACCGGCAATTATAACCCTACTGAAATGGGGGATAGGGCTTGACTTCTAATTCACCCACCTCCTTCAGGTTCCACAGCAAATATTCTTGTTGCTTTACTTCCCTTAAGTTTTATGCTTGCCGCAACACCAGAGACTAGGCCACCTCCTCCACAACACACAATCACTACATCAGGATTTGGAATTTCTTCTAATATCTCGACACCAGCACTAGCAATTGAATAAGGAGAATACTCATTGCAGGCTATTCCAGTAGCGATTAAACCTCATCAAATAATATAAGAGACAAACAGATGACTCGGGACAAGTTGTACTTAAATGGGACATTGCGCATTTTGAACAAATTTGACACATTGAAATTAAAAAGGGTTGATCAGAAGAAAAGGTAGCTTTGTAGACACAACGTTAAGTGGTGCCAGCTGGAGTAAAGCTCTTAAGTGGCTTCTGATAAACTGATAAAAAAAATGTAATTCCAGTGCACTTCATATTATGCTTGTGGATGAGATGGAGAATTTGAAATTAGATCAAGAGTCAATTGTCACCTTAATTTCAGCATTGCACTCATAAATATCATTCAAGGCTAAGCTATAAAAAAAAATTGTAAGGTCAGCTCTGCAAATATGCTCTATGAATCTGTGAGATCAGTATGGTGCCCAGTGTATGATTTATATCTAAAAAAAAGACTTTCTAGTCACCTGTACGCAAAAGTTGTGTGCCAGGGGCCACCAGGCAGGTTTTGTCCTCTAGAATCTAGTCAAGAGGATTGGAAATGTGTGCAGGCACTGTAAGAGCTCAGCCTTGATTATGATAATTCGATTATGCAAAGTTTATAACTATAATATTGGGCTGATCAAGGTTCTGGGAGACATGTGGCACAAAGTCACATACCCATCAAAAGCTCACCCAACTGCCCACCGCTCCCTCCATCTCCCTCCCTCATTTTATTGCCAGAAATAATGTGTTACCTTCCATAGCCTGCGATAAGATTAAGGTCATCAAAGGAGTGAAGGAAATACATGCCATCATCACTGACATGGCGATCAACAGCAGCTTGTAAATTGCATGATGGCATTCTTTCCACTGTCACACCAAGACTCTGCAAATCAGCTTTGAATTGTTAGAAACGAATATAGTTATTTCAGGTTAGCCGTAAGATAATCACTATCCACAGCTTTACTGCATGCAATATGTTGACAGTAATTATGCCTATAAATGACACGAGTTGTTGACTGTATATTAATGCAAATCAAACCTTATACAAATGTCTTGGGACTGTAGATTTAAAGGTACAACTTGGGTCAATATTTATTGTAGGCTTCTTGTAAGTTCAAGTTGCATGTGATTAAGTTTTAATATCATAAGATATCAATCAAGAGACAGTTAATTTGCCTTTAGAAACTTGAGAAAAGTAAAGAAATACCTCAATTAGCGTTACTCTGTTCACAGGTGCTGTCTCTGGCATACACAGCGTCGCTGGTAAGTTCTGTTTCTTTGTAGCAATAGCAAATGCCTTGCCATAATTCCCAGCTGAGATGGACACAAGGTTTCTCCTGCTGCCAATGACTTCAGCAGGGATGTGGGCAAACTGGTTGACAATGCCACGGGTTTTAAATGAACCTAACACAAAAAAGGTTTATAAGCTACCCTAAACTTTCCCTTATAAGCCCCCATCCCCCTACTTACACAGGAAAAAATAACGGATTCCCATTTTTGGATATTTTGGGGTATTTTAAGAATACCCACAAAAATCCCAAATTTGGCAAAGTGAGACAAGTCCCAACCAGGGAATTCCCAACCAAGTTCCCAGATTGGGACTTGTCTCACTCTTCCAAATTTGGGATTTTTGTGGGTATTTTTTAAATACCCAAAAATATCCAAAAATGGGAATCGGTTATTTTTCCCTGTGTTACAGGCCCCCACCCAGTTATAGGCCCACTTACGGGCAACAAAAAAAATTCATCTGGTCAAAGGCGACATAAGACTAGATGAAATGGATAGATAACGTATCTCCTTGAATAGTAGCCATCCCTCGATTAAGTGCCTCCCTTGAGCCTTGAATTGTCACCCCCCGTTAATAGAAATATTTAAAATAATCGCCTCCCTCGAATAATTGCCCTCACCCTCTTGCAGGGATACCCATATATAGCGGTATGTAAATCTGGAGGCT
This sequence comes from Porites evermanni, assembly GCA_942486025.1. Lineage (NCBI taxonomy): Eukaryota > Metazoa > Cnidaria > Anthozoa > Scleractinia > Poritidae > Porites > Porites evermanni. The sequence goes on along the minus strand of CALNXI010001388.1, from coordinate 5,149 downwards.
GAAAATGAAGTGGAGTCTGATCGGGCAAAAACTGATCGGTAACAATTCAAGCTTTGACGCCAAGGATATTGGAAATGAAAATTAATCTAATCTTGGAACACCATAAGCCCATGTTCAGTTTATTTGATGTGATTATTTTTTGATATAATGGGATAATAGAACAAAAACAATACTTAGGGCACGACTTCCAGTGAGCAATATTTGAAATAATCGCCTCCCTCGATTAATCGCCGCCTGTTGGGGCGAAGGGAAAAATAATTGCCCCTGCTATTTTTTGAGGAAATAATTATGGTACGTTAAAATATTATACAGAGAGAGACATGACCTACATTCCTGAAAACGCAAAACCATCGTATTTGAAATTCATACTAGAGACATACCGTACGTAACCGAACCCCCACCCTAAGAGGGACTTTCTCCAATTAATTCAGGTATTCAGACTGAGCCCTTGGTGTAGAAAGACGGAACCTTGTTTTAACATTCATCTCTTGAGAATTACAGTTCGAGTTACATCAGGAAATTCGAAGCCCTTCTAAATGTCGACACAAACCATTACACATACCAAGATAATCAGTGGTTTTATAGCTTATCAACATCGGTAAATTTCACTCGATGTTTTATACTGTGTTTAAGTAATAAATTATACCTGTATTCTGCATGTTTTCCATCTTCAAATGCAGCTTAAATTGGTCCCCAAGACCCATCATGTTTTGCACATTTTGTAAAAGTGGAGTCCTGTAAACCATAGGACTTTTTTTGATTATTTCAATGGCATTTTCAATGTCTTGCAATGAAACGAGAGCGGCCATGATGGGTAGTAACCAGAGGCGGGAGAATGGTACTAGCACAGGACAGATGCACAGCTCTCCCAATAAAACGAAATGGAGTGGATTGGATTGGACTAGACTAGACTGAACTGGACTACAAACCTGTACTTTTTCTGATTTAAATGTGCTGTGGCATTTATATAAAAAAAATATTTTGCAAAGTGTGATAAAGAAATTTACACCCAAAATTACAAAACAAAAGCCCTACACATTTCCATAGCTTGCGTAGCAGGCGCTTAGAAGTAGTGGGCATTAGAAAAAACGGGTGCGCGAGAAGTAGACACGCGTGTCTACCTCACACGCACCCATTCTCTCGTTCGCCCACTACTTCCAAGCACCTGCTACGCAAGCTAACATTTCCATGATATAAAAAGATGAGCCAGATGTTTTACTTAGCCTTTTTTATTACACAGCACAGTAACATGACCGAAATATGTAAAATAAGTTATATCAAACTGGGTTAAAACACAGACCCGATTCACCTTCTTAAAATACCTCAAAAATAAAATGTTTACATTTCACACTAGCATTAAATAATTTTATGTGCAATTTACACAACTTATTTCAACAATAATTGTTGAATAATTATTGATAAATATATTAATTTTGGTCCAAGGTTTTGTACTTCACTGAAAATATTTTATCAATAATACACTGTTTCTCTTTACAGATTAGATATGGGTAAGTATGCTTGCCATGTAGTTTTGAAAGACAACCATGATTTCCCAGATGTAATACCATCACCATTCTTCCCAGAGGCCTAGCTTTTTCTTAGGGGGTAAAAGGCAATCCTCCTCTAAAGCTATGTGCACAGGTAATTTACCCATGCATACCCGTATAAGGAAAGCGTACATCTTAAGGTCTCTAATAATATTACTTTAGCTACCTGACAGACTCAACCTTATTCTCAGTGCATAATAGATGCAAAACTTAGCTTTCTTTTGATTAATAGCCTATTTTTCAAACTGGTAATAAAAATATTGAAGTCTGACAAGCATCCCTATCCATTCATATTGGGATTTCCCCCAACCATTAACGGACTTTTCATATTATCTGCTTGTTATTTCAAGATGTTAATAGTCCATATACAGCCAACCCTTCCCCTCAAACAAAATCAGCAAGATTTTGTTTGATAGGAGGGGGCAGCTGTTTACAGACTAGAGGCTCTGACACAAAAAAGTGCACTACTGTTCAAGTCATTAATCAAAGTTCCCATTCGCCATCACTTGAATCACTATCATATTCCTCTATGCTGCTTAAAGTATCCTGCAGTACTTTTGCTCTGCTATGCATCACTTGAGCAAGTGCAGCAAAAANAAGATGTTAATAGTCCATATACAGCCAACCCTTCCCCTCAAACAAAATCAGCAAGATTTTGTTTGATAGGAGGGGGCAGCTGTTTACAGACTAGAGGCTCTGACACAAAAAAGTGCACTACTGTTCAAGTCATTAATCAAAGTTCCCATTCGCCATCACTTGAATCACTATCATATTCCTCTATGCTGCTTAAAGTATCCTGCAGTACTTTTGCTCTGCTATGCATCACTTGAGCAAGTGCAGCAAAAAGACTGTCAGCATCTACACACTCTTGGACATCATTAACTTGCATGCTATCTTTTTCACTTTCTACTGATTGTAGGATATCTTCGGGCAGGCCTTCATTTGCGCTGGGATTACCCTGAAGCTGACAAGGAATAGTCTGTCCTGGAAATCCAGATAATTTTCTTAGTTTTTCTTTATTGAATTGTCTTATTTGGCTAAGAAAAGATTCTCTGCTGTTTTCTTGTGGAGGAGGGAACAGGTTTGTAGCTGGAGGCAAACAATCATCTGATGAATATGGCATATCTTTTGAAGCATTTATTTGTGGACAATCTCCTAAACTCCTGAGATTTGCCTGATTAAACTGTTGAATAAATCTGCCATTACTACTAGCTGTGGACTGGCTTGAAGAAGAAGGCGAAGTGTTATCTTGAGTTTCTTCAATAACAGTTTCTGGTTTGTTTCTTTGTTGCACAATACTTGAATGTGAATCATGTTCTCCCATCTGGCCAACATCCTGAAACATGTCTGCATCATCAGTGTTAATATCTTCACAATCAATAATTTCCATGGTGACCACTGGTTTTTGTACAGAAGAGGAGCTCTGTAACTGTTGTCGTTCAGGTTTTCCCTCATCTCTGTTACTGGCATGCTGTGAATCTTGACTGCTGTGGGTACCCTGTGGTTGTTGCTGTTGTCCTATAGAGGAGCTTTCTTCTTCTTGAAAAATGGTGTCTTGTACTTCCTGATTGCAGTGGGTGTGCTGTAGTTCTTCACGACATCCCACTGGGACTCCTGGTTCCACTTTCCCTCTCGCTAATACCCTGTGCCTAGATGGCACTTCAGGGGTGTAGGGAGGAGGAGGTAAACAATCCAAGGTCAACACATGCAGAGGGAGCTGTGAAGGTGATTCAGCCACCCCATGGCTTCCATGTGGGTACCCAGGAGGACGGAACTGTTCAATAGATGGACTCTGTGGAGGAGTGGCTTCATGTGGCCTTGTACAGTAAGTTCTGAGGGGTGTTGGTTGGACATTAGTGGCTTGCTGTCCTGATGATCTTTGTTTACGACCACACATCAAGGAAAATTGCACAGAAAGTCCGGATGTTATGACAAGTCTCACAACTTGAACATGTGTCAAATCCTTGGTGCTGAGGCCATTTATCTGTGAAAATTCAAGACAAAAGAACCATATTAAAATATTAGTTTTGATAAGTGGATGAGTCCATGAGAGCATCTTTCAATCTCATTTCACATTATATACATTTTCCCTCAGGCTTTGTTTCATCCACTTATTTAATTTTTAAAAAAGAACAAACAGAACAAATCTGACTTGAACCCTGTAAAATTAACTACCAGAGTTGCAGTCTTTCTTGGGGCCACAAGCTAGTGTCCTTCATGGTGAGAATCTAGGCTTGTCGCTAGGCCTCATTATTCTGGGTGATCAAAAAGGCCTCAGAAGATGTCATACAGGGACTAGGCAAGTGGGATTCTATAACAGCAGGGCTGGAGTCTAATCTATTTTAAACTTCTATTTCATTTATCATAATTATCTTATTTATTTTTGCTGGGGATTCAGGTAGGATATTGGCTATCTTTCAGCAAGCAATCTTATTAAAACATTGGAAACTGGTATGGGTCTGTACAGTCTGTAAGACTAAAAATTACAGCATTGGGAAATACTCACCTTGACTATCATATCTCCTGGCTTTATGCCAGCCCTCTCTGCTGGGGATCTAGTATCAACTGAGATAACATGTACATCACAGGCATAATCAGTGCCACTAGAAAATAAAATATAAAGACATGTTCAGAACATGTCACTGGCTTAAAAAAACCTCTGAATATTAAAACCATTAAGCATATGATCATTTGGAAGCATGGAGTGGAGTACTCCTAGGCAGTAGGGGGCACTCCCTTATTTGGCCTAGACGGGCGTATGTGCTGCTGAATAGAGTATCTGTGAGGCCCTTCCAGGGTAAATTCCGACAAGCGACGTGGCCCAAAAAGTAGCATAAAATAAAATCGCGACAAGAGACAACCTCCCTTGGCCAAATTGCGACAGTGACGGCAAAGCTGACAAGAAGCGACAAGCATTTACCGACACAAGAAGTTTTAAAATTCAGACGGCAGACATGGAACCCCCCACCCCTGGCAGGGCCTCATCTTTATGGTTAGATTTTGTGTTCTTTCATGAATAAATTAAAAATATGTTACAGATATTTTTTTCCCACAGATAGAAATTAAGAGGGGTGGGAAAAGCCCTATGGACATGGTTGTGGCTACACACAGTTTAATAAGCTACCTAAAAGTCAGAGAACCAGCTAATTCCCAAAGGTTAAGAGGGGAGGGGATGGTGATATTTTATTAAACTGGTACACATACCCCCTGATACAGCACCCAAGCCATCCATCTTCCCCCGGATAAACAGTAACAGTTGACAACAGCTCATCTTGTTGCTTCCTTCTTTCTCTTCCATTTGCTTCACCAACATCTTCAGCCCTACGGACGTCTTCGCAGAAATTTTGCACAGGAGTAATTCGTATCTGGAGAACCTTTGAGGCCTTGATTTTTCGAATAAGCTCATTCATGTTCATACCGTTTTTCCCGCAACGTTTCTCGTTTACGCTAACAATCTTATCCCTATAATTTAATCCTTGTTGGTCAGCAATAGAGCCTTGTTTTACTTCCGCGACGGTTATTGATGGCTCACGAGAATTTCCACCGCGTATCCTGAATCCAAAACCTTGTTTCAAAGAATTTCTTTCAAGGACAATAATCTT
>CALNXI010001387.1:110201-122230 GCA_942486025.1 Porites evermanni | reverse complement strand
CTACTTCCTCTTCAGAGGAGTGTGATGAAATCGAAACTGTAATTTGTAAAGCAAAGTGAAATAATTCACCATCATCAGCGCTTCAGTGGGCAAACTTAACAGTTTCTCGATCAAATTCTAACGTAAGTTAAAGAGCGGCATTTTATGTATTCTGGATTAATTTTTTGCATTACCTCCACATCTATTACTTCCTTGCCAGTAAAGGTGAATTCCGTGAGATTTGGTTGCAAAGTCAGGGCATAATTCTTGGGAGCAACGTTGGTTGGAAGTCTCTCAAAAGCTTTCTTAGTTGTCGCCATGGTTCTTATGATCGCGGAACGTTTTGAAGATGTTGTTCCAAAGCAGCAAGAAATCGGCAGTACACGAAATAAATTGTTTACTCTACAAAGTGAAACGAAACCAAATGTGAGTTGCACGAGTTGGAGATTTTTCAATAGCATGTGACCGAATAGGGAATCAGGAAAGACCGCAGAGAGAGATGGTTACGAAGATTACACGAGGATATCCGAACAGCCGATACATTACAATACATCGGAAACTAAAGCACGATTTAACAGCACGATGCTTACTGTTTTGTGGCCTGGTCTTGTGGTGAATGTGTGAAGCAGAGATAGTTTAACTCGTTGTTTTAATTTGTTTGTGCAGTCGAAGCTTTGGCTAATTCTCGTTTAATGAACGGTAAGTCTGAATGTAAATTTCGTTATTAGTGAAAGTAGTTATGTTGTTCGAGGAAATTAACAGATTTTAGCCCTGTTCATTTCATGTAAGCTTACTTTACCTCCAGCATACAGACTGAGCATACTAACTCGTTCACTAATTAACTTTTTTATTTTGCCAAGCTTCACCTTAGAATAAGGTTTAAGGCTTAACGGAAGCTTGCTGATGTAAACGGCACAATTTAAAGTAAAGTTTGTGTTAATGTGAGGTAAATTCCTTCTACCATTTGCAAAGAAGCTCATTTACAGCTCAGTTTACGCGCGTGTTTATAAAGGATAGAACTTTTATGCGCAGTGCATGAGCTTATTATTCCAGATTGGGATAATGCCTGGCCAGCCAATGCAGTTTTTTTTTGGTAGCAATAGGATCTATCTTTACGACAATTAGACAAGTGACTGTGTATTCTAAAACTGCTCCGATATAAATTTTGTTTAAATCATTTCTGGTCTATTTACTACTAAGTGAGGTCACAGGACACCCACACATTCTTGTATTTACTGGTTGCTCAATCTGTAGTGATATATCGGTTTATATGTACATTAATCAATGCCAAATAAATGCTGTCTTTCCTTTTTGTGGTTGTCACCCTTAGGCTCAGAAGTGGTATTTTCAGCAATAATTTTGAAGGACTTTTAGTTTGCCGTTTACTGTGTCTCCTTCATGTATAGATCACAAGGACAATGGTGGGATCAATAATTTTTTGAACATCTCCAGTAGTTGGGCCATATTCTCTCAGAACATCGTACTGCTCCGCTTCCAAAACCTTGTACCTCTCAATCAAAAGTTCATCCAAATTGCCTGGAGCTACAACCAGTTGCAAAAATACTTGAGACACTGTACACCTGTACATGTAGCTTATTTTGGCTCAACTGACTTGCCTACAATCTTGTGTTTGTGATCCCCTCCTGGAGCCATTCAAAAAATCAACTCCGCCCTTGTCCTTCTATTTAGAGATATGGTAAAAAGCAAACCAAAAATTCTTCGAAAACGCTTCTGGGGCAAACTTCCTAGAGTAACCTCCCCTCCCCCAATCAAAACTACAGTACACCTCAAAAGTAAGTTGACAGTCTCAAAATACTAGAGAGCTTCAGTTTCTAAGATGAGGATGACTACGAGTACCAGATTTTTATGATACTAAGAAGTGCATGCGTGTGAATCAGCATCATTTTTGGCGGGAAAACTTGATAGCCGTCGTCATTCTACAAGGAGTTTAGCAAGAATGTTGATGTAGTGGAAACAATTCATCAAGTGTCGGAAGTTTCATCATTTTGCAATCAGGAGAGGGGTCAACCTTCTTCCATAAAGATAACATTGCTAACTCTTTTGTTAAAAAAAGTACAATTAGACTTTCCAATACGCAAAAAAACTTGGAGTCCAATCTCGTATTCGTAATTGTATCATCCTCAATTCTAAGGGTGTTTGCTGTTACTGTTGGACAACAGCCATACTTGCATTCAAGCATAGTTTTTTTACCACTACAGCAATGGAAGGGAATATTGATGACATTGAAGAAGATGAAGACATGAAAGAGGATGAAGATGATGAAGATGCTGATGACATGGAGCAAGAGGAAGACATCAAAGCATCTGTTGCCAAACCCAAAGGAAGAAGAAAGCCTCGATCAGTGTTAACAGGACGAGGTGTTACTCTTGGTATGTTGATGGATGATGGAGTCATTGAGCCTGGTGAAAAATGCCTTTCTATCGATTACCTGGTATGTATCTTATACATTGTAACCTAATTAGATGTATTATTGTTTAAAATATTATTTATACAGCATAGTTCCAGGGTTCTTCAGCAGCTACATGATGTATGGTAACCGTTGTAAATCCCTGTCTAGTTGTGACAAAAGTCCTGTTTACCCACAGAAATTTTTTTTTTCTCTGTAAAGAGGGTGCAGTACTCAATCTGTCATAATTTTATGCAAGACTAATTATTTCGAGAAAGCATTGTGATATCAAATGTTGCAAATTTTGGTAAATAAAGGTGCGCCTCTCATGGTTAAAATTTTTTCCCTGGTGGCCCAAAACATTTTCCTGTGGGATTCTGCCAGACTCCTAAAATAAAGGGGAGTAATGATCCTTTCTACCAAACAGTGGTGCTACAAATTCAGAGACAACTTACCTGCGATGTCTTTAATACTTCCTCAAGGTAACCATTGCCATTTTGCAAGTATTTTGTGAGAGAGCAGAACTACACAACACAACCATACAGAATTATAAGCCATGCAACAAACGTACATATAGTATTGTAACTCAATAGTAGAGAAAAAATTATTATGAACAAGCAGACAGCTGGAAAAAAATGTTGGGGGTAGGGTGATTGTGGGGCTCGGGGTAGGGGTAAAGACTAAGATCTGTTAACACTACTGAAGCACTTAGTTCACAGGCGTGTTAGGACAATGGGATCAATTTAGGTTTCTGGGAAACTGCTCACCTACTCCTCCCCTAACTCAACATTAACATTTGCATCTCACTTGGGGCAAAATGTTGGGTTAGGGGAGTAGGTGGGCAGTTTCCCAGATACCTAAATTGATCCAGACAGTGCTTTGTACCTCAGCACTTGCCAGTCTAAGCACATTGGTAATTAATAATAATATTACTATTGTTATTACATATGTACCAATTTATTTTGTTACAGGGTCAAAAGTTTGTAGCTGATCTTCAACCTGATGGTAGAATAAAATGGCCAGAAGCTAGTCAGGTGTTTAATTCACCATCTGCATGGGCAATATACTGCAAAAAGCTTGTCAATCCTTCCAAGAAATCAGGCTGTGGATGGGCTTCTGTGAGTGAATCATTACCGCTCAATTGTCATTATCTTTTTGACATGCAGTAACTTAACCAAGCGCAATTTTTTTATTATACTTTATTGTATGTTGTACTCGTTAGCTGTTTTTTCATTGGCCTACAGCTAATTTTGGAAATCAGCGCAACCTACGGATAAGTTAGTTACAGTATGTGCTTGCAGATAACTGACTAATCTGTAGGATGCGCACGCAATGCATGATTTTGAATAGAAATATCAATGCAGGTTCCTTGCGACAGTGTGTATGTTGTTATTTTCTTCAAAACAATGTATAACAAAACATATTATTAGATTCGGTTTTTGTAATATCTTAAATAATCAAGGCTTCAGTAAGTATTATCAGCCTCGGCCTTCAGCTTGGCCGATAACACTTACCTCAACCTTGATTATTCCGGATATCATAAAAAACCTCATCCAATAATAATTTTGTTTAATGTAACATTTAAAAAGTTCATATAAGGGTCAGGTCTTCATTTTTTATGTTTGCTGCAATACCATTATTACAGCATGAAGCACAATATCAAAATTGTTTTTATATTCCTGGGTTCCCTGTACCACACTCAGTGGTGATTTTTTTCATCATTGTCATTAGTGTACCTTTTTGGCACCATCTTGATTTTGATTGTGTAATGACGACACATAATTATTTTGTGAGATGATCACCAAACATCTAATATAGTTCACAAGATTTTGCATGAGAAATGTTTGTCAGCTAACTTGTATGGATTTTACTCATGTAAAATGGACTGTTTGTCGAGAATTGAGTTGATGATTGAGCCTTGCAAAACAGAAAACAATAGATTCATCCATGTACCAGTTACAGCTGTACAACTCTAATAGTATTATTTTTGCAACCCCGGCTTTGCAAGCAAGAAAAATTATTATGAACAGTTACAACAATTCGCAGTATGCTGCTCAGTACATATAGCTTTATATTTGATAGACTAGTACAATGTATTAAATTGTCATTAATTTTTTCCATTTTTACAATGTATTTGAAGGTCAAGTACAAGGGTAAAAAATTGGACCAGTTCAAAACTACTTGGTTCAGGAAACAACATTCATCTGTGTCTGTAAGTATAGTCAAGGATGTTGCTTATGACAATATTTCACTGTCGTTAAAAACAGTTTATGTCAATTTTCATTGTTTTTACTATGACACTACTAAATAAAATAATAATCATGAATAATGTTTTTTAGTAAAATCCAGCTAGTGGTCTATTATCAATGCTGCATTCTGATTGGTTGAGCTACTACTAGGCTATATGTTATAGCCCCCGAGTAGCAAAAAGCACCAGCTTTGAAAACCAAAACAATGGCGGATGAATTGCGTTTTGCTAGCTAATTATAAAGTTGTTTGTCTCGATATTTTGAGCAACTAGTTGGATTTTACTAAAACAATATTAATCCTCTCGCCCTCATGGCCTCTGAGTCAATCGCCCATTCGGCCTATTGAGAAGGCAATTTGAAGCAAATTCTTTGTGGTGACTGACTACCGAAGCGGACAAGATGGAGCCATGTTACCTGCTTGGGATTTCCTGCACTCGTCCCACAGGCAAAGTGCTCTTTTTGTGGCCATAATAATTATGGCCACAAAAAGAGCACTTGTGTTCACTGAAAATGGCTGAATTTCAGTCCATAAAATGGCTGGCGCATGATAATTATACCAAGTGAATCAGAGCTGTTGAGTTACATCACAAAGAACATGACAATGATCCCTATCTCTTACACAAAGACACAGTAATTTCTGTGCATATATTGACAAGCAGTAGATTGCGGGATTTGGATCTGCACAGGCAGTTACTGGGGGCTCGGGGGCGAATGGGTTAATATGTTAATATTTTTTGACTTGTTATAAAAAATTTCAGCCATCACCCAGCAAAGACAGTTCATCATTGACTTCACAGAAAGAAACACCCCTCCGAGGCTCTCAGTTGGCTTCATCAAGCAAGACCCCAGCAAGCAAATCATTGAGTAGTCATGGAGACATGCAAAGTGTGCCATCATCATCATCATCCACATCATTATCCACAGGGTCGGCTAATGTCCATTCTCCAACACATGCACATGTACCATCAACCACCCATCATTCTGTACCAGTACAAAAGAATTCAGGACCAAGCTCATCTGCTACAAGTAGCATCTCTTTCCCTGCAGAGGTGAAGAAACCAGCTAAAGGTTCATCCGGCCGCGGGTAAAGCTCAGATTGTTGATATTCCTCTGTTATGTACTGTATGTAAATGTTTTGTTTGGCCAATTAATTAAATCCTGCACGTACAGTGTTCCAGATAAGAGAGGCATCTGGGGTCAATGATCCAACAAAGACGACTTCCTGACGCGACAGATGAAATATAAAACGATGTTAGATAAATATAATGAATAAATTTAGCATGTGGTCTGGGTGAAACCTCAGGTGGTCTACATGACCCCCACTTGAAAGAATTAACTTGAATGCTGCAAGTTGCTATTCTTTCCTTTCCTACACATTTTTGCACTCCTCCACTTAACGTATTTACAAGCATTAATTTATAATAATTTAATTTATTACTTCTAGTAGCCTGAGTATTGGAGTTTCTGGAATCTCCTCACCCTAAGTCCCTTAGGAAGGCTTGATTAGGCAGCTCATAGTATGTGCAATCCATCATCTATGATTGTTGGAATATTTCACGGGCACAAGTCGGTATAATTTTGGAGGTAAACTGGCTTTGTTTATGCGATTTGGCACATTTTTTATGACAAAAGCAAAACAAGATAAGATGAAATGTTTGTTTTAACTTTACTCTTTAAATTTAAATTTAAATCATAGAGAAAACTGTTCGCCAAAGTGGCTACTAAACCAGAATTCATAGTTGCAAAGGAGAAAAATAATGTCAGTCGCATTGGCAACTGTATTTGTCGCAGCCCTGCTAAAATAACTGAACTTTGTGTGGTAATGTTACATTGTTCCTCTTTTTTAACAGGCGAAAACCAAACATTGGCTACATTCACCCACCACCAACACAAAAGTCAACAACACGGTTCTCACCTACAGCCTTGACTCCGACCATGTCATCAAAGTCTTCGGTATCACTGAAAAGTCCTGTGGGTAAGATCAGAATGTCAGATTCTTGCTTATAGTGTCCAAAGATAAAAATTGGCAAAAACATTTCAATTTCTTTTTGTAAAATCCTTTTAAAAAATAAATTTACAATATATACACTGTATTAGAGTGAGGAATTTTTTCTTGCATGCTGATTGGTTGAGAGTTATGACCAATAAAAGCACAGACCGTAGAAATGACTTGATGGTGGCACAACTTTGTTTTTCTCTTTCTTGCACACGCAATTTTCTGAGAAACTTCAACTGAAATGGACATTAAAAAACTGTCAATATTTTTGTAAATAATAAATCTATAACAATTTTCCTGATGTAAAAGTTGTGATTATTTTGCCATGTACATGCATGTAAGCAGTTTTATTTTCATTTTTTAACTGATTGCGGCCCATTGTCTTACATGTGTACGAGTACAAGTTTTTTGTTATGGCATGCAGGTAATTGAGTGCACGAGAATCAGGTTAATGTTACGGTCAATTAATTTTATAGAAAAAATTGATCACTGATGAACATAATATTATTTTAATGGCTGGTTTATTCTAGATTTGCCCAGTCCATTATCATCACCCCCTGCTTCGGTAGGTAGAAAACGCCTGGCTGTTAGAACACGGCAATCAGTCAAGTACACAGCATTGACTCCAGATAGGTGAGAGGGAATTTTCATTGCAAGTGAATGAGAGTTATTTTCTGTTATTTACTCTTTACTCAGTAACCAAATGAATCTTTGGGGTTTTGTGTCAGTATATTGGTATCTCCATTCAAAGCTATTAACAAAATAATCTCACTCTCAATTTAAGGGTGTTACAGGGAGTAACTTACAGAAAGAGAATTTTAATTGATAACTATTTTGTCCTCTTAAGCGTTTAAGATGCGGGTCACAGGTCGCTTAGTACAGCTTAGAGTACCATAATATGTAAATAATTTTATCTGAACACTATGGTAAACAAACAACTCGCAATTGGAAATTGAGTTATAGCTTAAAGGGAAACTGCTTATCTTGACCTGCACTTGTGACCCATGACTTGTGACCTGTGTTTTGTTCCTGCCAGTCGACAAGTGTTTTAAATTCTAGCATGATAAAAAAGGCTCTTTAATTACAGTATTTTTAAGTGATCATTGTTATACTGCCAGTGAGTTTATGAGTTTGTATTATTTTATGTTCCATAGTGATCCACATACCCTGGTTGAACTTATGAACTTTAGTGCTCTTGGAAAAATGCAGCCTTTTTCTGTAGATATTTCAACAAACTGTCTTTTGCTTATGGTGAGTGTCAGCACTTTCAGCAGACTACCAAAGACAGGCATTGAGTTTGTGTAATTAACACATTTGCTAAATTTCAGTCATGCATACTTGTATGATCTATAATATTGTTTTAAAATGTATCAGCCAGTCTTAAATTTAAGAGAGATAACTAAAGTTTACATTTCTAGAGAACACTGTCTTATATTACAGATGACAAAAGATACAGCACTGAATATCAGTTGTGTTTTCTTAAGTTTCAGTTTGGGGCAATTTTGAAAGGATCATGATTGAAGCTTAGAGATACTCTTACTCTTATCTTGTGATTACAGAAGTAAAATAAAATTAACAGCAGTTACCTCTACAATCAAATCCACAGGATTACCATTGTCATCTAACATCAAGTGAAGTAGTAGGATACCTTGCTGGAAAGTTTGACCCACAAACACACCGTAAGTGTGCCGCTTAAGATAACAGTTTGATCTAGCACAGTGTACTTAATATCAAAAAATGTTAACAGCAATAACGTTAAGAAGAAGAGAGCCAGTTGACTACTCAAATTTTTTTTATTGCCATTCACCTTTTGTTCATAAGAAGGAGGTAAAGTACAAGAATCCCATGTACATGTAAATATGAGTATGGAGGATTGCTAAAAAGTTTTGCAAAGAGTAACTCCATAGAAATAAACTGAAGTACCCCTTAAAAAAAGTCTGGGAGAAAAATAGTATGCAAATTTTATACGGGAATAAGCTGAATACCACTAAATGGCTACACTAGACATGTATATATATATTTTTTTTTTTTTTTCTTCAAAAAATAAGAACCTGTTTAAGAACCCATAATTTATAGCCTAGATTTGTGCTTATTACCATTTATCTAAGAATATGTTTAGGCTAACTTGGAAAAATCCAGGTTCTTAGTCGTGGGTTTTTACTGTATACCAATATAACTTTATTTCTTTATTTCATGCAGACATGAAGATTGTGCAGGCTTTTCCATGCCGCTGTCGATTTGCTGACAAAGAAAATGCACCCAAGGTGGAAGAAGAGGTAAATTTTTTACATGTAGAAATGTTCTGTTGGAATAAAACCTACCAGCTGTCATGTGTATTTTATGCCAGCCTTTACTTTCAGTGTAGTCTTAAAGAAGAAGAGCAGTGGGAATTGTAAAAAAAAAAACTACATTATACCACAGATTGATGTTTTCATGATTTTCTGTACATTGCCGCTATACAGTGTACCTTAACAATGGTACAAATAGTAAATAAACAAAAATACATGTAATAATATTGATTTATAAGTCTAATTTCTGTGGTAAAGACTTCCTTCCACTAGGTGAGATGAAAATTTAATGTTTAAAATCCTTGCCCAGTTCAGGCAAGCAAGGTTTACTAGCCCGGGGAAGTCAAGCCGGCTTTAGCTTACCATCATCCTTTTTGTATTGGCTAACATTTTACTTATCTACAGTAGGCAAATGTTGCTTCCCCATAAGACAGCTTCCAGTTAAAACTTNTTCAAAAAATAAGAACCTGTTTAAGAACCCATAATTTATAGCCTAGATTTGTGCTTATTACCATTTATCTAAGAATATGTTTAGGCTAACTTGGAAAAATCCAGGTTCTTAGTCGTGGGTTTTTACTGTATACCAATATAACTTTATTTCTTTATTTCATGCAGACATGAAGATTGTGCAGGCTTTTCCATGCCGCTGTCGATTTGCTGACAAAGAAAATGCACCCAAGGTGGAAGAAGAGGTAAATTTTTTACATGTAGAAATGTTCTGTTGGAATAAAACCTACCAGCTGTCATGTGTATTTTATGCCAGCCTTTACTTTCAGTGTAGTCTTAAAGAAGAAGAGCAGTGGGAATTGTAAAAAAAAAAACTACATTATACCACAGATTGATGTTTTCATGATTTTCTGTACATTGCCGCTATACAGTGTACCTTAACAATGGTACAAATAGTAAATAAACAAAAATACATGTAATAATATTGATTTATAAGTCTAATTTCTGTGGTAAAGACTTCCTTCCACTAGGTGAGATGAAAATTTAATGTTTAAAATCCTTGCCCAGTTCAGGCAAGCAAGGTTTACTAGCCCGGGGAAGTCAAGCCGGCTTTAGCTTACCATCATCCTTTTTGTATTGGCTAACATTTTACTTATCTACAGTAGGCAAATGTTGCTTCCCCATAAGACAGCTTCCAGTTAAAACTTGATAACCCACTGACAGTTTGTTCCACTTCCCTTAGGCTAGCACTTTTCTTGTGGACTTATTTTAGCCGTGTGAAATCTCAATTTATCTGTAAAACCTTCCTGCTGCTTGTACAGTGTAAACCTAACACAGTTTTCTCTTTCTGTGGCCAGGTGAGGAATGCCATTGCACAGCGAGGTCTTGTTCTTGTTGGATGGTATCACAGTCACCCATCCTATCAACCAGATCCATCACTACAAGATATCCAGAATCAGCTCAAGTATCAGAAAATATTGCAACATGAAACATCTTCCTATGGCCCTTGCCTTGGCATGATAGTTTGTAAGTACAAATGTACATGTATTACAAGAGATATGTTATCGCAAAATCTTTGTGAAGCTGTAAAGGATCAGCAGTGAGAATAAAGGGAAACAAGTCAAAGGGGAAAACAAAAAAGCAAAAACTAAACAAAAAAATGTGCAAAGATTAAATATGGCTTTGTCAAGATTTGATTATGTCTTGTTGTTGTGTCACTTAGTCAGTTTTTTGTTTACTTTGTTTTTTAATAAATTTTTAACAGCTCCATATGATAATTACCGACCAACAAAAGAGTCAACTGTACGAGCTTTCTGGGTTCAAGCTTCGCCAGAGGGTCAAACTCATAAACTAGGAGTTCCCATGATCATGAATATCAGTACACATCAAGATCAGTTCCTTACTCAAGATCTGCTGAATGAATTGGTATGTATAGAGAATTGAGCTCAAGACCTATCCAGTATATATAGTGTGAATATGCTTAAGGGCCTGTTTACATGGAGGTGGGGGACCCCAGGTTGGTGAGGTAACCCGTTCGGGTGGAGTAAAAAAAACCTGTCTTTTACATGTAACCTTACAACCCCACCATCTTGGGGTGCTTTTTCTCAAGATTACTGAATGGTCTCTAAGCACGTAAACACAACATGGCAGGCAAAGATGTTTTGGGGGTTAATGCTCCTCTTCTCTCACTTGCTGATCTTTGGCTTGCTGTAACCTTGTAATGCTGCATGGCTTTCACTTTTAATGATGCAAAGCTTCTGCCAAAGGCATTTGAGGCGACTTTGATGTAACATGAATCAAACCCCAGCTAGGTAAGGTACCCCCACCTTGAAACATTTACCTGGCAAAATTTGACCCAGGCTGAGAGGGTACCCGGTCTGGCAGACCAGCCATCCCACCTGGGAGGGTCACCCCACCTACATGTAAACATGGTCAAATTAAAATGAGAGATTACATGGACAGGCAGGTTACCCCACCTCTAGTGGGTTACCTCACACTGCTGTCTCTAAGATTTCAAGTTGCCAGGTAAATACAACAAGTATAGTACATGTAATATTTTGTCTTTTGTTTTCAGAGATGGATGTGGAGTTTCTACAAGGGTAGTCCAGACACTATCAACTTTCATAACTTGTGGCATGGAAACCAAACTTACTTGGACAAAGTAAAGGTAAGAATGGTAGCAATGAAGAAAANATATATAGTGTGAATATGCTTAAGGGCCTGTTTACATGGAGGTGGGGGACCCCAGGTTGGTGAGGTAACCCGTTCGGGTGGAGTAAAAAAAACCTGTCTTTTACATGTAACCTTACAACCCCACCATCTTGGGGTGCTTTTTCTCAAGATTACTGAATGGTCTCTAAGCACGTAAACACAACATGGCAGGCAAAGATGTTTTGGGGGTTAATGCTCCTCTTCTCTCACTTGCTGATCTTTGGCTTGCTGTAACCTTGTAATGCTGCATGGCTTTCACTTTTAATGATGCAAAGCTTCTGCCAAAGGCATTTGAGGCGACTTTGATGTAACATGAATCAAACCCCAGCTAGGTAAGGTACCCCCACCTTGAAACATTTACCTGGCAAAATTTGACCCAGGCTGAGAGGGTACCCGGTCTGGCAGACCAGCCATCCCACCTGGGAGGGTCACCCCACCTACATGTAAACATG
>CALNXI010001387.1:90201-105201 GCA_942486025.1 Porites evermanni | reverse complement strand
ATGAACCTTGCTATTCATATACTGTCCAGTAAAATTCAGAGTAATGATCACCATATAAAAGTTGCAAACGTTAAGAAAACCATTTACAAACCTCAAGGGCTTTTTTATGAGTTCCTCCAAGATCCTAACGAGATTTAGCAAGATATAAATAAAACAGTTAAACTACAACATAAAATTTACAGTCCATTACATGACTGTATAACACCCACAAACAGAGGCTTCAATGCCTACTTTTAGGGGGATAGGGAGAGGGCATGATCTCAAGCTAACTTAAGACAGGACCTTTGGTTTAAGTAATAAGGACATTAAATTTCTTTTTTAAGGATGTTCTTGTTCATGCTTTTTTTTTTGTGTTCTTAACAGATGCCTTCATTTGTGCACATATTTTTAATACAGATGTGATGTTTGCATGCTTAACTTGTTGGGCAAGAGAGGTGAATTAAAACTTTACATCAAAATCCCCACGTTAAAAAGATAAAAGATGCATCTATCCAAGACACTGTTATCTAAGAAAAGCATTCTCTTCCCTTACCTGAACATAACTTGACATAAACTTGTCTTTATCAAAGATTCCTCTTTTATTATAGCACTGGGCCAATAGATCTCTGTAAGTAATTGGAACAGTACTGTATTTTTAATCAACTTATTAACTGGTTAACTTGGCTTGTTTGATTGACTGACTACCTGTAAATGAGTGACAAATTATTGATCAGAATTACCTGACTGGCTGGCTGACTGCCTCATTAACAACTTACTTGTAGTACTAACTTGTCCTTTTTCCTTCCTTTTCCTTTGGCTGTCTGACCAACTGACTCACTCGCATTCATGAACAGAATGACTAACCAGGATGGCTTGACTGCTAGCTGTTTGACAGACCATGAACTACCTTTACTAATCTGACTTACTACCAAACTGACTACCCATCTAGCTACCTCCCTTATGGCTGGCTTTATTATTACTACAATCTGTAATTAATATTCTTTTCAAAATACCACTCACTCAATGTAACCTGCATCAATGTGGCTGTACTCAAGTTCTTCAGTATTTGAGACATCAGTAGGGTCAATAAACAACAAGACTTCCTTCATCTGATCAACAGAAAGGTTCTGCACATACTCTTCAGTGACAAAGCCTTTACCATCAGGATCTAAGTAATCAACTAGCTGCAATGAGATAAAAATTAAGAATCAACCTTTAGGTTAAAAAATTTTAACTTGAAATCAATTATTAATTGACCTCTAATGTATCCTAGCTTTCATCCATATGGATCCCAAGTTAGCAAATTATTGATTTCATGCATACTGGATATGTCGTAGCTAATTTTTTTATCTCAGATAATTTTTATTCTCTTGTTTTTGGGTATGGTAATGTAGCTAATGCATGCAGTTGAAACAAAAGAAAAAGAAAAATTTCCTGAAATTAAAAAATTAACTACAACAGATACCCAATGAAAAAAAGCACTTGGATTATCCTCATTTTTGCACTTGTCAGGCATGCAATATTAATATTATTTATCAGTTTAAACGATGACTAAAAATTGGGTGCAACAGCCATTTTCCTGTGGTTGAGAACACTTAGCTGCCTTTACTCTTGAGTGATTTTCGTAACATTATTGTCATGTTTCTTTTTTAAATAATATTGCAAGGTTCATCCCACCCCTGGTCAAAGAGAAAAAAAATTCATCAGTAGGGTTTTGATGAATTACCTGTTTTTGTCTTTCCCTTTCATCTTCCCTCATCACATCTCTTTTAACATCACTTTCACTATTAAGGTACTTTGCTATAAAATCATTCAACCATATTTTTCCCTCACTGTCAGCCAGCATCAACAGAAATCTCTTAACAATGTGGATATCCATGTGGCCTTGACTAAGATTGCCATGCCCAGAAAAGCGCCATAGCACCATCACTTGATTCATTGGTGTGAAGTCAATCTTTGCTTGGTCACAGCCTTGATCTGTAAAATGCTTCACTTGTGAAAACCAAATTGAAACAGCAGAATTCATGTGCCCCCAAGAGCGAACTTGATGCCAGTAACCTGGAATTAAGACAAATAAAATTTTGTTTCCTTTAATTATCCATTAGTCCCTGAAACCTTTCTACACTCATTTCTCCACTGAAATACTACAGTCACATCTTCATCATCGCCACTGAAATTTAATTTTATTAGTCCCTGGTGCTTCGTGTTTGCGTCCAGATGACTAGAAAGTTTCATTAATAGAAATCAATGCTGGGCACCCTGGATGTTTTTTTTTTTTTTTTAATATTGTGAAAGAATAGAGTTAATCCACTGTTGAATTCTGGTTCTCATTATAAAAGATCCAAAAATTAATATGAAGGTGATACTCTTGATATGACAGTATGATTTCAGTTGCTTGCTACACCCTTAATTTCCAGTTGTAATACAAGGGATCAAGTTATCTGAATCTCCTGAAAATATGATGAAATATAAACTTTTAAAGCAAACAGAGTGGAAGCTTAACTAAGGTAGAATTAATACTCTTGCATTAATTTAGTTAACAAGTAGATAAGTGTCTGAGTATGACAAGAACCTACTAATACTGTATTTAATTGAAAGTTTAAGCTCACCTCCAGGCATAAAGATGCAGTCACCTTTATTCATTGTTACTTTCGAGTAATGCACGTCGTTAATTAATGGAAACAATTCAAGGTCAACAGAATCAACATCAATCTCTGAATATCCTCCCCACTCAAATGCAGAATCTTCCGACATGTAAACAAGATTTGTCTGGTCTGGATGAACTAGTAGCCAATCTTTGGTACCATTAAAAACACAATGTATATTACTGTAAGGATCCTGATGAAGCTTTGTTTGGCCTCCACGGGCTGAAAGAAAAAGGTGAACCTCTTGGAGGGCTTCAACAAAAGAACCACATCTGCAAGGTAAAGAGAATTAAAGTTCAATAACTTATAAATTTATTGAGTGACCTTCAGCTTCCTTGCAATACAGCCACACATGTCAATCAAAACTTACAGTGGTATAGACTCACAAAAGCAAAACATTTTCTTGACTTTTTCACAGTATCAACCACATGCACGGTCAAACAGGAGATGCATAAACTCGCACAAATTTTATATATTTTGGAACCCCATGACTACTAGATTAACTGTGTTTAACCAACTGCCTCCCTTAAGTGGAAGGTGGGTGCCTGGGATACCCAAGGGCTTCCACTGTGGCCAGCCAGCCCCCAGATAGAATACTGCCCCCATGGCTGGCAAATCCCTGAAACCAAGCCATGAGCCCCCATTCCAGGCACCTATCACACTGATGAAACATTTAATAAGGGATGGGAGGGGGGAAAACGCTAAATGAACCACTCCACAGAAAATTGCACAAATGCTCAATGAGGAACTCGCACATCCTAGCAGCTAGTGTACAAAGCTATCACGTACCATGTGAGCATGCACTCATGGGATTGACCACTGGATGCCCACTAATTCGTGGGCTGCTTGGCCGCTAAGCTTGTAGACCACTTGACCATTTAACTGTTGGACCACTAAGCTTGTGGATGGCTAAACCGCTAAGCTTGTGAACCGCTTGACCGCCAAGCTTATGAACCGCTTGACCGCTAAGCTTGTGGACTGCTTGACCACTAAGCTCTTCATGGTTAACTTTAAAGTTAAATTACATTTTAATAACCAAATAAACAGTTTGATTTATGTCATCAGCAAGCAATTTGTGTCATTGAGATGCACATGTCCCAAGGAGCAAGGATGGCTGTATATTCACAAGCTTAGTAAAGGTTGGAACTTGGTGAAAGTTACCTTAAACATGCTGGAATTCCTATGTCTCTTTCCATAGGCTGAGGAACCTGTGAGATCACATAAGCATCTCTTGTCTGGTAGTTTTGTATAAAATGTCTGACGGTGTCACGACCTAGAATTCCTGTTTCTCCAGATGGTATTCTGTCATTACTTTCAGCTCGTGATTCAAGCCGCACAGTCAGATTTCCATATTCAGAAATAAGAAATTCTTCTGTCCATAATTCGTATGCCCTGGGATAACAATTCAACATTAAAAATGAAAAATGCAATTCACACTTAACCCCTTCCAGTATAATGCTGTTGTTAGCAATTTCAAAACAGGAAAGACAACGTCTGCTTTAAAAAAATACTTATTATCTTGCCTTTAGGCTATACATAACTGTGCTTGCAATAATTTTTGGCAACATACCCATTGCAAATCTTTTTAAACAGGGTTGAAACAATTGAAGGGCTATTAATTATTTACTCCCACAATAAAATTCATTATAAATTGTAGTTGATTGGAAGTCACTAGAATTTTTTTTCAGACACCCCTAAAAATATAATACATCACAATCCGCTCTTTAAAAGTTGATATCAGGTAACACAAATATTCATTTTTAAAGTGGCCTATTTTTAATAATTGTATTTAATACTAAGAGGCCAATTTCTTACTGTATCATTGCCATAAACATGAAAATATGCATGCCATATATTTCAAGAAGAGCCTCATCAAGTAATGAAAACAATTGCCTTAAAGTATGAAGAACTTTTAGGTGTTAAACCCCCTTTGAAAACAAAACAGCTTTTCAACCATATTTTTCCCTCACTGTCAGCCAGCATCAACAGAAATCTCTTAACAATGTGGATATCCATGTGGCCTTGACTAAGATTGCCATGCCCAGAAAAGCGCCATAGCACCATCACTTGATTCATTGGTGTGAAGTCAATCTTTGCTTGGTCACAGCCTTGATCTGTAAAATGCTTCACTTGTGAAAACCAAATTGAAACAGCAGAATTCATGTGCCCCCAAGAGCGAACTTGATGCCAGTAACCTGGAATTAAGACAAATAAAATTTTGTTTCCTTTAATTATCCATTAGTCCCTGAAACCTTTCTACACTCATTTCTCCACTGAAATACTACAGTCACATCTTCATCATCGCCACTGAAATTTAATTTTATTAGTCCCTGGTGCTTCGTGTTTGCGTCCAGATGACTAGAAAGTTTCATTAATAGAAATCAATGCTGGGCACCCTGGATGTTTTTTTTTTTTTTTTAATATTGTGAAAGAATAGAGTTAATCCACTGTTGAATTCTGGTTCTCATTATAAAAGATCCAAAAATTAATATGAAGGTGATACTCTTGATATGACAGTATGATTTCAGTTGCTTGCTACACCCTTAATTTCCAGTTGTAATACAAGGGATCAAGTTATCTGAATCTCCTGAAAATATGATGAAATATAAACTTTTAAAGCAAACAGAGTGGAAGCTTAACTAAGGTAGAATTAATACTCTTGCATTAATTTAGTTAACAAGTAGATAAGTGTCTGAGTATGACAAGAACCTACTAATACTGTATTTAATTGAAAGTTTAAGCTCACCTCCAGGCATAAAGATGCAGTCACCTTTATTCATTGTTACTTTCGAGTAATGCACGTCGTTAATTAATGGAAACAATTCAAGGTCAACAGAATCAACATCAATCTCTGAATATCCTCCCCACTCAAATGCAGAATCTTCCGACATGTAAACAAGATTTGTCTGGTCTGGATGAACTAGTAGCCAATCTTTGGTACCATTAAAAACACAATGTATATTACTGTAAGGATCCTGATGAAGCTTTGTTTGGCCTCCACGGGCTGAAAGAAAAAGGTGAACCTCTTGGAGGGCTTCAACAAAAGAACCACATCTGCAAGGTAAAGAGAATTAAAGTTCAATAACTTATAAATTTATTGAGTGACCTTCAGCTTCCTTGCAATACAGCCACACATGTCAATCAAAACTTACAGTGGTATAGACTCACAAAAGCAAAACATTTTCTTGACTTTTTCACAGTATCAACCACATGCACGGTCAAACAGGAGATGCATAAACTCGCACAAATTTTATATATTTTGGAACCCCATGACTACTAGATTAACTGTGTTTAACCAACTGCCTCCCTTAAGTGGAAGGTGGGTGCCTGGGATACCCAAGGGCTTCCACTGTGGCCAGCCAGCCCCCAGATAGAATACTGCCCCCATGGCTGGCAAATCCCTGAAACCAAGCCATGAGCCCCCATTCCAGGCACCTATCACACTGATGAAACATTTAATAAGGGATGGGAGGGGGGAAAACGCTAAATGAACCACTCCACAGAAAATTGCACAAATGCTCAATGAGGAACTCGCACATCCTAGCAGCTAGTGTACAAAGCTATCACGTACCATGTGAGCATGCACTCATGGGATTGACCACTGGATGCCCACTAATTCGTGGGCTGCTTGGCCGCTAAGCTTGTAGACCACTTGACCATTTAACTGTTGGACCACTAAGCTTGTGGATGGCTAAACCGCTAAGCTTGTGAACCGCTTGACCGCCAAGCTTATGAACCGCTTGACCGCTAAGCTTGTGGACTGCTTGACCACTAAGCTCTTCATGGTTAACTTTAAAGTTAAATTACATTTTAATAACCAAATAAACAGTTTGATTTATGTCATCAGCAAGCAATTTGTGTCATTGAGATGCACATGTCCCAAGGAGCAAGGATGGCTGTATATTCACAAGCTTAGTAAAGGTTGGAACTTGGTGAAAGTTACCTTAAACATGCTGGAATTCCTATGTCTCTTTCCATAGGCTGAGGAACCTGTGAGATCACATAAGCATCTCTTGTCTGGTAGTTTTGTATAAAATGTCTGACGGTGTCACGACCTAGAATTCCTGTTTCTCCAGATGGTATTCTGTCATTACTTTCAGCTCGTGATTCAAGCCGCACAGTCAGATTTCCATATTCAGAAATAAGAAATTCTTCTGTCCATAATTCGTATGCCCTGGGATAACAATTCAACATTAAAAATGAAAAATGCAATTCACACTTAACCCCTTCCAGTATAATGCTGTTGTTAGCAATTTCAAAACAGGAAAGACAACGTCTGCTTTAAAAAAATACTTATTATCTTGCCTTTAGGCTATACATAACTGTGCTTGCAATAATTTTTGGCAACATACCCATTGCAAATCTTTTTAAACAGGGTTGAAACAATTGAAGGGCTATTAATTATTTACTCCCACAATAAAATTCATTATAAATTGTAGTTGATTGGAAGTCACTAGAATTTTTTTTCAGACACCCCTAAAAATATAATACATCACAATCCGCTCTTTAAAAGTTGATATCAGGTAACACAAATATTCATTTTTAAAGTGGCCTATTTTTAATAATTGTATTTAATACTAAGAGGCCAATTTCTTACTGTATCATTGCCATAAACATGAAAATATGCATGCCATATATTTCAAGAAGAGCCTCATCAAGTAATGAAAACAATTGCCTTAAAGTATGAAGAACTTTTAGGTGTTAAACCCCCTTTGAAAACAAAACAGCTGTCATACAACCAACACCATTTTCACAATCAAATATCTGCATGAACAGTAATTATACTTACAGCTGTTAAAACTTGCCTTAGGGAAAATCCTTTGTTTTTTCCAAACAAGAAAAAAAATGATAAATGAAAAAAAAGCAACTTGTTTATATAAATCGTTATAAGCTCATTCTTTTTCTATAACCATACAAAAAACTTCACAGTGCAGAAATCGAAATAAAATAGTTCTAACTAATTTAAGTACTTATTAAAATAATGCTAACTATACTCGAGCTATTTAATAATAAATGCAATCTTATTAAATAGAAGTTAAAAAATTCATAAGCCCAACTTACCAATGCACAAAGGCACACTTAAATATTTGCAACCTTATAGAACTGAGACTCGATTGCAAACGTTACGGGAAAACGAATAAACGTTTATAAAATTATACCTGGAATGTTTTGCTGCCCCTCTTAACACAACAGGTCTTTTTTTCGAGACGTATTTTTCCCAAAACTCTATCGGATGCGGTACAGTTTGAAGCTCTTCTGTGACAACATCGGGTTCTCGATGAGCGCCGAATGGTTTCTGGTGCCCATCCAAACAAACAGACGGGCTCTTGAATATCCAATAAAAGCAAAATGCACAATTCAGTAAACTTCTTCTCAGCATTTCACCTGCTCCGGTTTCAAAAGGTCAATATTTTGACTTAATCAGACAGGTGCTTAAACAACTGCCGAAGTCGGCTGGAAGTGAGCAAAGCGCAGCGGTGATGTGAAGATTGGGTTGACTGTGCTGTTCGAACCCAGGTTTCATCGGAGCTACCCTCCAAAATGGCCTCCAGACGGTCGGAGATTTATATCTCTGTGTTTATTTTACTTCTTTTCTACTTTTCTGGCATAGATTGTGTCACTCCCTACGCCGATATTGTGCAGTATAAAGAGGAGTACACCTTGCCGGATTTACCTTACAGTTATGATGCTCTTGAACCGTTCATTGACGAAGAGACAATGCGTGTTCACCATTTGGGTCATCATGCGGCCTACACAAAGAAACTGAATGCGGCCTTGAAAAGCTATCGTGAATCGGTATGTGAAAGAGAATAACGTGTTGTCGCATTATATGTTTTGTCGATAGTTCTTGTTGGAACGTTTATGATGCAGATGAAAATATCCTTGTGGAGATAGCATTTTTAAATGGGCCAATCTGCAGCGCATTTAGCCCACCCCTCCCTACTCCCCCCACCCCACCTGTATCCACTCTCCCCTATTATTACAGCGCTTAAGCAAAGGGTTTTTGAGTGATGCAGCTCAACTGGAAATGAGTCCTTTTCCCAAAAATATGTCTTCTATTGCTGAGTCGTCTGCCTCTTATATAAGAGACAATAATGTGCCTGAAAAATGTTGGCCAAACCACTGCCCAAGCATGCAAAAAGTCAACTTCCTGTTGATCAATAACTGACTGACTGATCTGTATCGTGCAAAAACACATTTGTTTAAGGGACCTATGTATTGACGACATCAGGGCAGTGCACAGCTGCAGGATTGGCTTCTCAGGAGAAAACAATAAAAAACATCAGTAACAATACATGTACATCCTAACCAAAAATTATTAAGAGCTTCATGCTATCAAAGATCCAGTAAAGATTAGAGGTTTTTAAAGGGCTGTATACTGTCTGGAGAGATAAGGGAAAGGTAGGGGGACTTTATTTTTAAGGCACTGAAAATTCCAGGGGAAAGGGAGGGGTATTGGTATCTTTGATCAATCAACAATAATGATCACCTGTCTCTGAAGGGGAAAAAGTGTCAGCACTTTTCTCTTTTTTTTTCCCAAGGGGTATAATTCCTTTAAGGGGTACAAAAGATGAAATTGACCCAAAGAAAGGTACATGTAATTGTATGATAACAAAAAAGACAATGCCTTGAAGCATTATTTGATATAAGGTGACCAATCAAGACTAAGCAAACCCTCTATTACAATTTCCATTTTAGAACTCAAAATTTAATGGAAGCCTTCCTTCCCAGATTTTTTTTTTTTATTTTAATCATGTCACATTCTTAAACCCCTAAAAACACCTTAAAACATCTGTCTACAAAGATGCTAAGATGATACATTTTACATTTTTTGATAACATATTATTTTAATAGTGCAGAGTTAACTGTTACAAATAAATTTTCAGGGCACTCGGTCATCAGTAGTTTCAAAGTCCATCATAGGAATGTTACATTTTGCCAGCTTTATACCATATGACTGGAGGGAAAAAATAAAAAACAATGGTGGAGGGTGAGTCATTGATAGTCTTTGTTTTATATTTGGATGTTAAAAGTAGGTTTTAACCTTCTTCTAACCAGGAACAGCGGAAACTTCCAGAATAATAAAAATGAGCTGTTCATTCTTCAGTCCTGCAGGCAAGCTTTTTCTCCATCTCCCATGCATGGCCATTGCACCTTGTTTTGCTTATGATTCACCACTCACATTTTCTCAAATGAAAAGCATGCTTGACACAAGCTTTTTTTGTGTAGTCTTGTAATAAAGTAGGTTTCCTGGTAAACTGGGATCAATCAAGCCGCAATTCTCAATCCATGATCTTTGATCTTGTACATGTACTAAACTACTCTAGGAAACCTAGTAATGTATCAGTAAAAGTGCATGATTCGTGTTGCTGATACACTGTCACTGAATGTCTGGAGTTTAGTAAGTATGACTAATTGCTGAAAAATTTGTTAGCCATTGCATAACTTTTGTAGCAGCAGGGTTAGCTCAGTTGTTGGAGCCAGGAGGGCTTGACTGCAGAGTGGGAAGTCACGAGCTCAATTCCCAGGGCCGGACTAACTCTCTCAAAACGACCATATAAAGTGGTGGTCTTGTCTTCAGTAGGGAACTTACTGCAAATGACCTAATAGATGCCCACTTCTAAATAAACACCTCTTATCTAACAAACACCCCCTCTATGCTGTTATTGTATTAGATGCCCCTCTCTAAATGTCCCCTGTCTTATAGGCACCCCCTATAACAATTACTCCAAAGTACTAAGAAATAACAGTTTCTTACTTGATTAACAAGGCATTGCGTATTTCATCTTACTCGACGTAAAGTTCAAAGTAAGAATAGACAAACAATGGCTGCAACACAATAACCCTGAACGAGGATCCTGACATCGACGTTGGGATTTGAAAGAGTGATATTGATCTCTAGATGGCTTAGATGTCTCAATTGATGGAGTGAATATTCCTCTATTTTAAAACTCTTTTGATGTTTTTGCTGAAAGCATATTAGTTTGTTGAGCCCGTTACAGTTATCAGAATCAATGCCTGTCTCTTTTAACGCGTCCTATCTATTAAACACCCCAGCTTGGACCCGTTAAATTAAATAGACACCCCAGACATTTATTACATCATTTACAGTAAATATGGTCACTTGTAGTGCCCTCAATACCTTAAGACTAAGAATTTAATACATTGGCACTCAATTAGTGCAATTTAACGGTAACAATCTTGCATGTTTCTGTGTCAGTTTGTGCTTATTTGTGTATTTATGAGCTTCAGTGCCAAATTAGTTGAAGTTGCTAAGTGCTTTTCTTCTCCTGTATAAGCAGATTCCAGCTGCAAGTTAAGCAACAATACTAGTTACAGTAGGTTTGTTTGGGCCACAGGAGGGCATGGGTCAGGAGGATAGCTTAACCAAGCAGCTACTTGCAAATTAATGATGTCACTTTTTCTGAGGTGTCTGTCTTATAGAGGTGTCCATTATTAGCGAGTTAACTGACTGTATATTATTTGTTTCTTTTAAGGTATGTTAATCATGCTTTATATTGGTCAATCATGTCTCCAAACCCAAATAATGAAGAGAGAAGACCCGCTGGCAGATTGGCCCAGCTGATTGACGAGACTTTTGGCAGTTTCTCTAACTTTCAGCAATCTTTTGAGAATAATGCTCTTAACATTTTTGGGTCAGGTTACACATGGCTATGCTTTGACAGAGAACATGAGGGCCTTAAAATCCTTGGCACATCAAATCAAGACAGCCCTTTTATGATGGAAGGGCGGTACCCCATCCTGGTGATTGATGTCTGGGAACATGCCTATTATCTGAAACACCAAAATCGCAGAGCACAGTATGTGCAGGGATTTTGGAAGGTCATAAACTGGGATGCTGTGAGCCAACTGCTGGAATTTTGGCCAAAACAAGCAAGGCATGATGAGCTGTGAATGTCACTGTGATGGTTAATGTTTTATTCAGAAACCAGCAGCCATGCTTTGAACTGTTTTGATGATAGTCCTAAAATGTAAAAGCTATGTCAACAGTACCCCGCGTGGCAAACATTGAAAGGGGGGGGGGGGAGAAAGAAGGGAGGGGAACCTTTGGTGGCCAGGGTCCTGTCTCTCCAAATTTCCAGTAATTAGCAGGCTTTGAACGCTTTTATACATTTTTTTTGATCGAGATTTCAATAGTTTTGTAGATAATAATAAAGCTATAAGTTTACAAAACAAAATGGACTATTTTAATTGCTAGGTCCCATGCTTTAATTCGTTAGATTTTGACTTACATAATTTTGGCGAAACAGGGAAGGGCTTGAGTATTTGATATGTTCCTTTAGTTTATTATGTTTTATTCCAAAAACCAAAAGCAAGTTTTTAAGTTTTTTGAGTGTTTGCCTGAAAAGGAAAAAGATTGTCAAAAGGTCCCCGCCGGGCAAAAATGTAAAGGGGGGGGGGGGAGAAAGAAGGGAGGGGAACCTTTGGTGGCCAGGGTCCTGTCTCTCCAAATTTCCAGTAATTAGCAGGCTTGGAACGCTTTTATACATTTTTTATGATCGAGATTTCAATAGTTTTGTAGATAATAATAAAGCTATAAGTTTACAAAACAAAATGGACTATTTTAATTGCTAGGTCCCATGCTTTAATTCGTTAGATTTTGACTTACATATATGACTTCGAGCCCCAAAAGTTACAGGTACGTTCGAGAAACGGATCCCTTGGGTCAATTGAATGGATCTGTTGTTCTCTGACCGTATCAGCGCTTTGAAAAAAAATGTGTGAATACATTCCTATATTTGTAACCGCAGTGTTTGTGCTTTATTACAATCGATTAGTAAGTGTAATTTACGAGTTTAGCTGTTGTTTTCAAGCTCTAAAACAATGGCTACACTTGCAAGTCACACATTTGGAATACAAAAGTGCT
Source organism: Porites evermanni (assembly GCA_942486025.1). Taxonomy (NCBI): domain Eukaryota; kingdom Metazoa; phylum Cnidaria; class Anthozoa; order Scleractinia; family Poritidae; genus Porites; species Porites evermanni. The sequence continues at coordinate 92,688 of CALNXI010001387.1, read as the reverse complement.
TTTAGACCCTGTTTACATGGAGTGGGGGACCCCGGTTTAGTGGGGTAGGTTTCTTTTGTTTTGTGTCCCCCAGAGCGTGAAAACAAAAGAAACCAACCCCACTAGACTGGGGTCCCCCACTCCATGTAAACAGGCCCTTAAAGCTCACACAGTCTTGCAGCGTTTTGTAGAACACGTTCTTGAATTGTGGAAGGAATCCCTCCAAGGTCCCTGGAGATGAAATTCTCGTTCAGAAAAGAAAAAAGGCCAATGGTTAAAGTGAAGTTAACAACTTGAGTTAACTTGCAAAAAATGCGCGATAGACGTGAAAAGTTAAGACGGACATTTATATGAGGATATTTCAAAAGAACCAGTTTTCCCCCGGTGCCTAACTGAAGTCCAGGGGCCAGTTTCTCGAAAGTCCCGATAATAAACGGGCTGTTCCCAGGGTCTCTCTCCTACCCGTGCTCTCTCGCTCCGTAGGAACGGGTAGGAGAGAACCCTGGGAACGAGGTTGGCCATAAAGCTGCTGTTGTTTACTTTCAAAATAGACAATAACAGTATAAAACTATCAATCAACAGAATCAAATGGACTGGATTATTAGAGAGATTAAGATTCACGTTTACGCGCCAAACGGCAAACGTCAGATTCATGTTGAGATTGTCTCAGAATAGAAAATAAGCAGATAAAAACTGTCCAGAACAATTAGTATGGAAAAAACTGGCGTGAAGCTACTTATTTTTTGGTAGAAGTAGTAAAAAGTAAACGAAAATTACGGGGAAAACCTGGTCACGTGGTACAAATTCACGTTTGCCGTTTGGCGTAAAAGTGAATCTTAATCTCTCTATTGACTAGCTAGGGCCCGCGCTTTTATTCTCAAGGAGCTCGCACCAGTAGTTTAAAAGGTAGATAGTGCTATCCGCCGGATAAATCATTATCCACTGGATAGCACCATTGGTTTCCCTAATACTCGTCCACTGGAATAGTTATTTATCCGGTGGATAGCGATACCCCACGTTTGAACAACTGTGACCAGATTTTGATTTGAATATTTAGCTCAGGGCCCGAAAAGTAACTGGGACTTTTAAGAAAATGGCCCGGTTGCATAAAGAAATTTCCGCTTAATTTACGTTCTTCTCATTTTTCTGAAGAATTTTCTCTTGCTCACTTTGTGTTTGTTATTTTTCGTTTATCCGTCCTGTTCCGAGTTACCCGTTTATAATACAAGAGACTTCCTTGAAACGAAGGAATTCGAAATGCTGCAGAAAATTCATTTGCAATGACTTAATCTGTGAAAGGTTTGAACCCAGGAGTCATTTCAAAAGGTTGAGTTTGATCGTCCGAGTGAACGTAGTCCTGAATAGGACTGTTGTTGTTGACAGTGACGGACGTTTCGACGACCTGTGCGGTAGTCATCTTCAGAGTCAATCTGAAGTCAGCGGTAGTCATCTTCAGAGTTAATCTTGAGTCTCTTTATCAGCCGAGAACTCCAATTCTTTTTATTCCATTTTTAAGTTTTGCTCATCTGCAGGGCCGACTGCGAACAGAAAGAAAAATTAAAGTTTTAAATGATCTTGATGATTTCACTTGGTCACTAAAGTAACACTTTCCTTCCGATTCCTCCATTTAATAATAAATGTTATGTAGCCGCATGTTTTAGCCGCACCTGACAGTAGTTGCCTTCGTTGTAAGGTCTTGTAAATATGGCGGAAAATAAATCAGTTACGTTGGAAAAGAGCTATTTATATCAAAATGAGCATTACAGAGTGGTGGTACTAGCTTTTTCTTTTCCAAACTTCACCTTGAATTAAAAAAGATTTTGTGGCTGCATTATAATTAGTTTACTGTATAATTTTCGCCATGTAAAAACGGGCCTATTCATCCTTTCCAAAACGAAGGGTACGTTTTCAGCCAAAATCCTCAACTGTAAAAATCCCTTTTTATCTTAAATTATTTTTATTGGACAAAAAAATATAATTTCCGCTTAATCATAATTTAGTGAGCTTTCAAATGATTTTGCGAAAAGAAAGCTAACTTTGCATAAAACAGTGAAGTCCTTTGTCTCCAGGAAACGCTTTTCCTCGCGTTATGAATGTTTAAGTTTGCCAACACTGCCGCTGAATTTTAATTCCATGTCCACGTTTGCCCTTTTTAGCTGGGCATCGCTCTACGTGGAAGATATTCAAATTCATTCATTATAGACTACCAGTAAAGCTTCATTTCATTTAGCTTACGTATCGCCAGCGTGCAAAGTGTCGCTCGCTAAAAGTTTTTTTCAATACACAGGATCCTACCGAAATGTCCTCCTTTTTCCTCCGCGGTTTTGCATTTTTCCTTTTTTGCGCTTTTGTTCAAGCCGGAGAACAAGACAGAGATCATTTATCCGTGGGAATTATGATCAAGCCAGAGAACTGTCCGAGGGAAACGAAAGATGGAGACCTGTTAACAGTGAGGTTCAATAATACTCTTATTGATCAAACGCCAGTTCTACCAACGAGGTGAGTTAT
>CALNXI010001387.1:60184-87782 GCA_942486025.1 Porites evermanni | reverse complement strand
TTTTTTTTTTTTTTTTTTTTTGGTTCGCATCTCTCGATTCCTCGCTCGCACGACCACCCTGAGGGACTACTCGCAGTCTAATGTGATTAAAGCGTTCTAAATCAACATCCACCATGATTACGTTTCCTAAATCCTTTTTTTTTTCAGTGAATTCGAGTTCGTTCTTGGTGAAGGACAAGTAATCGCCGGTTGGGATCTGGGTCTGCGCGACATGTGCGTCGGAGAGCTCCGTGAACTCGTTGTTCCGCATCAGTACGGATATGGGGAATTCCCCGTGGGAGATAAAATTCCCCCTAGAGCACTTCTTGTGTTCTATGTGGAGCTGCTTAGAATAGGCGATCCGAGTGAGGACATGGCTAAACCCAACATGTTTAAAGAAATTGATGTCAACGGAGATGGCATGATTTCACACTCAGAGGTAGGACGAAAAATACCGTCGACTGCCGCTTAACCCTTTAAACCCTAAGATCAAAGTTTGAATTGTCATTTGTTGCCTGTATTCGTTCCTACTGAGGTAGTGGGGAGAAGCTGGAAAAATATCGAGCTAATGCATCTTGTGTGATTATGTCCGTAATTCTCATGACCACTCTGTTTTACAAAGCATTAATAGTACGAGGAGAAAGTTGATGCTGATCACTCTTAGGGGCTTAAAGGGTTAAAATCCCTGGGCTTATACATCTTCGTAAGAGGTTTAAGGGCTTATATTCGAGGAGGCTTTCAACAGCACTAAAAAAAAACGCTTCTAAACAAGTCACCCGGGCAGTGATGATTCAACTACGTTTTGCATTTACTGTTTCTTAATTAGGCTTCAAAATGTCATAATAAATCAATTTCATTACAATACAATCTACATACGTACATGCATTTTTTTAATTGTGTTTTGAGGTAGAAGTACAATTATCGTTTAGTGTCGAGTCAGTAGTCTCTTGTCATTACTGTTGTCATCTATTACTAGTAATACCGTTAGGTTATCAGTAGGTCTCTAGTCACTGTTGTCAATTTTACTTTCTTTAGTTCTCTTGTTACTTTTGTATTTAGTTGTTTTTATTTCCTCTCATCATGACCCGCCTAGATTAGCTAAGCTACCCGCGGGCATTTTATAATTGTACAATCTAGCAGGGAGGTTATATCTGGGGGGCGGGGAGGGGGGGGGGCTTAAGCTTAAAATCGGATGTATTTTTTACTTTAAAGTAGATGGTAAGACTGGCATATACCTGGGGTGAAACTAATAAGGGGGAGGGGATATAAACTGCAGTTTACGCCAGTAAAGTTCACGTTGTGAACTTCGTGTCATAATCTCTTATCTTGGTCGACTCTTTTAGCTTCACTAACTTTCCCGCGAATTGATCTGACTAAAATTCAGTTGGGTGGTTGAGTATTAACAGCACCGATAAGACTATTATTATGGAGAATCTGATAGGTTGATCTCATATGCAGAGTTTATGGCCTGGTCAAAGGCTGGAAAATATTATTCCTTACCAATATCTCTCGCTAATTATACCTAGAACGAAATGAAATTTTCCCCGAATTTAAATCGTGATGAGTTCTTGTGCCTTAACGCATAATTATGGTCACGTAACATGTCACGTGAGTAACTGAAGCAATATTTATACTATTAAAATGTTGCATGTTGATAAGGTCTGTCTGTGTCCCAAATCTCGATTCGGTACCATCCTCTTCGCTAAATTTAGACGATAAATAATTTTTCCTTGGTAATCCTTTTACATCCAGGCCTTAAATTACTTGAGATTGAATTGTTCCCAGGTAATGCAGTTGTGGATAAAACTGCAAATAAAACTCACAAGAACGGTTTTGCGCTTGCCCTTGGCCCCGCTTTTAAAATGAGAGGAATGGATTAATATTACTGTTTTATATCACAGGTTGCAGGTTACCTCAGACGAGAGGGACTTTCAAATGGTGAAGGGGATGAAAGCCATGACAACCTCATGCAGGAAATCTTCCATGAAGAAGACAAAAATAAAGATGGCTACATTTCACACGACGAATTCCAGGGATTAAAACATGGAGAGTTATAAAACAGTTTAACCACATTATTTTAATTTATAGGTACCTGTAATTTACATCAATAGAAAGAAAAACAAATTTGAATTAAACAGTAGGAATCATGTTTGTTTCATTTTCCTTAGGGCGCTTGAATTTTAAGGTAGTTTTTTTCCAGTTTTTGCACCTTATTTCTAAAGTCTGGAATTTTATTGCAATAGCTGAATGAATTTTAATGAAGATATCCGCGCTTGTTTGAAATAAAAGTTATCAAAACGTATCAAATAATAATGATGGAACGTTGTTTCAAGTTTATGGTCGTGGCATCACCACCAGTTATAGGGGTCCCCAATAGGTTTTTGGGGATCCAGGTTTCCCTTATTTAAAGCTCGAGAATCGGGATCTTAAAGCAAAAACCGCATGGCAAGATTCAGGACTGAAAGTGTATGCGCGAGAGTTAGAATACCATAAATAACCCTCGGGATTACGGGATTGCACGAAATTTTGGGTCGAGATTACGGGATTGAAGAACCCTATGGGGACCCTCAATTATTAGGGACCTTTAGATTCGAGGACGAGAGCAAGATTTGACTTAAAGTTTTTTTTTCGCGCATTCTTAAAAATTATGCACCCCGGAAAGCTTCATTGTAATTCTTTTCACCAGAAAAGTTTGCAGGGTTATTCTTATTGAAGGAGGTTAAGCTCTTTCCCGATCGTATAATAATAAAACTTCTAACATTTGATCTAGAGCACTTCTTGTGTTCTATGTGGAGCTGCTTAGAATAGGCGATCCGAGTGAGGACATGGCTAAACCCAACATGTTTAAAGAAATTGATGTCAACGGAGATGGCATGATTTCACACTCAGAGGTAGGACGAAAAATACCGTCGACTGCCGCTTAACCCTTTAAACCCTAAGATCAAAGTTTGAATTGTCATTTGTTGCCTGTATTCGTTCCTACTGAGGTAGTGGGGAGAAGCTGGAAAAATATCGAGCTAATGCATCTTGTGTGATTATGTCCGTAATTCTCATGACCACTCTGTTTTACAAAGCATTAATAGTACGAGGAGAAAGTTGATGCTGATCACTCTTAGGGGCTTAAAGGGTTAAAATCCCTGGGCTTATACATCTTCGTAAGAGGTTTAAGGGCTTATATTCGAGGAGGCTTTCAACAGCACTAAAAAAAAACGCTTCTAAACAAGTCACCCGGGCAGTGATGATTCAACTACGTTTTGCATTTACTGTTTCTTAATTAGGCTTCAAAATGTCATAATAAATCAATTTCATTACAATACAATCTACATACGTACATGCATTTTTTTAATTGTGTTTTGAGGTAGAAGTACAATTATCGTTTAGTGTCGAGTCAGTAGTCTCTTGTCATTACTGTTGTCATCTATTACTAGTAATACCGTTAGGTTATCAGTAGGTCTCTAGTCACTGTTGTCAATTTTACTTTCTTTAGTTCTCTTGTTACTTTTGTATTTAGTTGTTTTTATTTCCTCTCATCATGACCCGCCTAGATTAGCTAAGCTACCCGCGGGCATTTTATAATTGTACAATCTAGCAGGGAGGTTATATCTGGGGGGCGGGGAGGGGGGGGGGCTTAAGCTTAAAATCGGATGTATTTTTTACTTTAAAGTAGATGGTAAGACTGGCATATACCTGGGGTGAAACTAATAAGGGGGAGGGGATATAAACTGCAGTTTACGCCAGTAAAGTTCACGTTGTGAACTTCGTGTCATAATCTCTTATCTTGGTCGACTCTTTTAGCTTCACTAACTTTCCCGCGAATTGATCTGACTAAAATTCAGTTGGGTGGTTGAGTATTAACAGCACCGATAAGACTATTATTATGGAGAATCTGATAGGTTGATCTCATATGCAGAGTTTATGGCCTGGTCAAAGGCTGGAAAATATTATTCCTTACCAATATCTCTCGCTAATTATACCTAGAACGAAATGAAATTTTCCCCGAATTTAAATCGTGATGAGTTCTTGTGCCTTAACGCATAATTATGGTCACGTAACATGTCACGTGAGTAACTGAAGCAATATTTATACTATTAAAATGTTGCATGTTGATAAGGTCTGTCTGTGTCCCAAATCTCGATTCGGTACCATCCTCTTCGCTAAATTTAGACGATAAATAATTTTTCCTTGGTAATCCTTTTACATCCAGGCCTTAAATTACTTGAGATTGAATTGTTCCCAGGTAATGCAGTTGTGGATAAAACTGCAAATAAAACTCACAAGAACGGTTTTGCGCTTGCCCTTGGCCCCGCTTTTAAAATGAGAGGAATGGATTAATGTTACTGTTTTATATCACAGGTTGCAGGTTACCTCAGACGAGAGGGACTTTCAAATGGTGAAGGGGATGAAAGCCATGACAACCTCATGCAGGAAATCTTCCATGAAGAAGACAAAAATAAAGATGGCTACATTTCACACGACGAATTCCAGGGATTAAAACATGGAGAGTTATAAAACAGTTTAACCACATTATTTTAATTTATAGGTACCTGTAATTTACATCAACAGAAAGAAAAACAAATTTGAATTAAACAGTAGGAATCATGTTTGTTTCATTTTCCTTAGGGCGCTTGAATTTTAAGGTAGTTTTTTTCCAGTTTTTGCACCTTATTTCTAAAGTCTGGAATTTTATTGCAATAGCTGAATGAATTTTAATGAAGATATCCGCGCTTGTTTGAAATAAAAGTTATCAAAACGTATCAAATAATAATGATGGAACGTTGTTTCAAGTTTATGGTCGTGGCATCACCACCAGTTATAGGGGTCCCCAATAGGTTTTTGGGGATCCAGGTTTCCCTTATTTAAAGCTCGAGAATCGGGATCTTAAAGCAAAAACCGCATGGCAAGATTCAGGACTGAAAGTGTATGCGCGAGAGTTAGAATACCATAAATAACCCTCGGGATTACGGGATTGCACGAAATTTTGGGTCGAGATTACGGGATTGAAGAACCCTATGGGGACCCTCAATTATTAGGGACCTTTAGATTCGAGGACGAGAGCAAGATTTGACTTAAAGTTTTTTTTTCGCGTATTCTTAAAAATTATGCACCCCGGAAAGCTTCATTGTAATTCTTTTCACCAGAAAAGTTTGCAGGGTTATTCTTATTGAAGGAGGTTAAGCTCTTTCCCGATCGTATAATAATAAAACTTCTAACATTTGACAACTACTTGTTTCCGCTACTACGGTATTTTTGGCCAACCTGTAGTGGAATGACGACGACTCTTTCCTGTCATCTCTATGACATTAGCCTGGTTGTTGGCATGCTGTTCCTATCTCTCCCCACCTGGGGATGTTTAGACATCTCTAATGAATTTGACCTGTTTGCTATGCTGTTGCTCTCTCTCCCCACATAGGGATGTATTTTCATCTCTGATGACATCGACCTGGTTGGTATGCTGTTGCTCCTTCTCTCCTCAGGTAGGAATGTTTCGACCGCGTCTTCAATGACATTGGCCTAGCTGCCACCTTGACTAGTTCAAGGCTTGTGAGAGGTTTTAAAGACTTTTGTTCTTGGGCCATCGGACTTAAATCAAAAATAAAACATAAACAGCACATTCTGAACTTTCACATTTTTCAACTGGACGTTTCCACTGCCAGTCAAACTTACTTTTTCCCTTTTTTGGTAAATTTTGTATAAATAGTCTCTACTCGTCATAATCAGCTGTAACGGTCACTTTAGATCACTTTTGGAAAAGTTTTTTGACTATATTATAGAGACTTTTGTTCTTGGGCCATCTAGTTTAATCAGAAATAAACACAAACAGCGGTGATAAACATTGTGAGCTTTCTCATTTTCTTCTTTGACGTTTCTTACGCTAGTCAACGTACATTTTCCAAAGTCAGCTATTGCTGACCATGTCAATGCCGCCGGGTCATTTTGAATTTTTAGTGTCTGGCAAATAAGATTACGATTGCAAGATAAAAGAAACATTGTTTATACAAGATCTTAAGCCAGCCTTTAATGTCAACATCAGCGGTGAAAAGCTGAGACTTTACTAGCTTTACTGTTAATTCTTCATCTCATTTCCAGACCCCTTAAAAATTTTGTATAAATAGTCTTGTCATAATCTGTAATGGTCACTTTAGATCAGTTTTGAAAATGCATGTTGACTAGCGTACGAAACGTCCAGTTTATATAAAAATGCAAAAGTTCATATGTTTATCACTGCTGTTTGTGTTTTATTTTTTATTAGACTAAGACGTTTACCTGTGGACAATGATAAATTGGCTATACTCGGTACAGATCATGGAACTGACTCAAAATTTGCCAAAAATTAATAAAGAACTCATCGTCCTTAGCATTTTAAGGTGTAAATATTGTGTTAATAAGTCACGTGATATGTCACGTGACCATTTTTCTAAAAATCTTAAATAACTGACAAATTGTTGGTGAGTTTAAGAGAAGAAATCAAGCATTTTTCTCATTCGCATATATTAAATATTTCTTAGGGCCTGTTTACATGGAGTGGGGGACCCCAGTCTAGTGGGGTTGGTTTCTTTTGTTTTCACGCTCTGGGGGACACAAAACAAAAGAAACTTACCCCACTAGACCGGGGTCCCCCACTCCATGTAAACAGGGTCTAACACTTCACGTTTTGGAATAACTATCCATTACACTTCAATAAAATATTATAGGGGAAAACATCATTTTAAATGCTTAAATTTACTCTTGAACTATTTAAAACTTTATTTTAAACTTCGCGTACGGTACATTCATTCCAAAAGTAGAAAGTAAAGAATATTTACCCTCTATCAGAAACACCAATTTTTTTTATCACACAAAGTCATTTCGCCACCAATTCGTCAATTTCCTTCATTCTGAATTCACGGCACAAGACACAAGACACAAGAAGACCTCAAGATTTACTTTTGGGGAGAAAATTATTTTGTTCTGGATATCCTAGCGAGAGGCATTGCCAATCAATCATATTTTCCGAACACACCTTTAACCCTGGCCTTAAACCGAGGTGCTCAGCAGTGATACACCCTCTCCATAACTCTGGATGTTTAGGCGTCCCGGGTGAAATTGGCCTGGTCTGCCCGCTCAGGTTGGATTTACAAGTGACAGCAATATTCGATCGGAAAATCATTTCAAACTTATTCAGCTTCATTGTGGCTTTTCAGTGTCATTAATTCGATGAATGCGACCCGAAATTGTCTTAACCTTATACAATAAATAAACGGATTCATAAAAGAGTTAAAAGCCGCTAAACTAAGAACAGCCATAAAAATGGATCTCAGTGAACGCAAGCTAACAATGCTTTTCATTGGCTCCACGAGCCTTAGGAGAATAATATACGGTAAGTAACTTATTATTATTATTAGAATAATAATCGTCACTGTTAATTTGAAAGCTCGCCTTTGAGATAAAAAGTTTTCTCTGCTCGCTACATCGACTTGCTGAGCTGCTATTTGCTTTTCATGACGATGCACCTGACGATAAACTATCACGTTGCAGATTACAGTGATTGTAATAAGTGAAACTATGACAGGATGCTTAATATATCTAACCAGTTCCTCGTCAATGAGCAACATAATGTGCATGATTGTGGTCAATGTCCATGCAAGAGCTGTGGCAATCAGAAAACGAGTCTTGGTGACGATTTCAATGTAGGCATAGGGACGCATGATAGCGATGTACCGATCCACAGTCATTAGGAACAGGTGAACAAAAGAAGAGAAGCAAAAGAAGCTGATGAAAAATCCTGTGGCACTTTATACTGAGCATACACCGGCTGTGGTCTTCCCTTGAATGAGGTTCACCATCAAAGTAATAAGAAGAGGCTGGACCACTAATCCGACCATCGTGTCAGTCGAGGCTAAGCAAGCCAATGTTATGTTAGACATGCTCTGCAGGCGTGGTTTAGTCTTCACAGCGATCATCACCAACAGATTCAACAAAATTGTAAAAGGGCAAGTCGTGGCGTGGATTACGATCAAAGCAACGAGAACAGCGTAGGCTAAATCTGACAAATGCTCTGGCTTTCCACCAATTAAACTGTAGACAACACAGTTCACAGGGAAGTCGTTTTGAATCTGGTGACTCGAGTCCATCTTCTCTTCTCTACTCCGTCTTGGACCTGTTAACCCTAAGAAATATAGTCTTTTTCTGCTTTTTGTTTTGGCCAAATGTTAAATTTTTTAAAAGTTTCCTGTGAACGAAATTTAAGATTGCCTATGATATTTTACATTACAAGTAAACCGAAAGAGACTAAAAATGGAAAAATAATTTATTTGCCTCTTCAAAATAAAGCGAAAAGAACCTTTCGGCTCTTTTCCAGACCTTTCTATTTCAAATAGGTTTAGACAGCAGCATTAGCTGACTGAAGCACTAATTCAGTAGCAGTAATTCAGGGAGGATAAAATTCAAATCATTAACAAGTGACAAACGTTTTATTTTCTCATGATTTTTCGTATTTGCATCTTACATAATCCATTTTCCCCTGTTAAACAAAGCAACAAGGATAATTTTGCTTTTTCCGGACCTTTTTATTTCAAAACAGGGTTAAGCAGGGTTAATATAACTAAAACAACGATTATCATTAATTCATGGGGGATAAAATTCAAACATGATTAAATGTGACAAATGCAATACTTTCTAATAATTGTTCGTGTTTCCATTCCATTTACCACTCAAAAGAACATGTTTCGAGTATTTTCCTCAAATTTCCTCTAAGATGAAAAACTTCAGTCTAGCGGATAACGTGGAAGCATTTTCACAACTGTAATAACGTTGTATTGTGACGTCTTTACAAAACAGGTATCCCAAGCTCACTCGTCACAATTGTTGTTGCACAATGTCGTAAATTATAAGAGTTTTATGGAAGAAATACAACAGTATGATTAAAACGTGCTAGAAATACTCGTCAAAAAAGTCCACGCATTAAATGAAATGGGGAGGCAAGCTAAGGGAAGCTGGATGATTGTTATAGTTTAACCCTTATTTTGTGATCACTAAAATTACCGTTTATAATAGATTTTCATTGGTGAGTTTGGTGTCCTGTGTTTACAGGGGAAAGATTTCATTTAATAGGCGAATAGTAAAATAAGTGAGGAGACAAATCTATCAAAATACTTAGAAGCGCTAATTAAAAAGTCCTAAAAGTGAAATCTATTTTAAGTTTCTACTCAGAAAAAAATTATTTCTGTCCATTTACACAAAAATCTCATATATATCGAGTACGACCAAACAAAAACAGACACGAAACTTATTCCAGTATGCATATCAAAGCGAGCGAAAAATTAAAACGAAGAAAGATATCAATTAAAAGGAAATCCCTTTAAGTTGGTGAACGTCATTAATTTTGAAAAAAAAAAATTATTAAGAAATGATCAGTCTGAACAGGTGCTATTTAAATCAAATTCTGGAATAATATGGAGTTTCCACATTTATTTTACCTTTAAATTTAACAGTTATTTTGGGATATTTTCCATAGCCATAAAACTAAACTGATTTTGCGATTAGTAAGTAAAGTTCTTTCATTTTAAAAAACATGCTGAAAATATTAATTGTGGCAATGAAGACAAAAAATTGAGTCAAGTGAAAAACTGTTTCGTTGCAAAGCTTTAAAAAGAGGCGTACATCATATGCGGACGAAAAGAGAAAAGTAAATGAACTTTCATGGCACGGTTTTCATTCATGAGTTTTGGGTCCCTATGTTCACAACTGAGATATTTCATTTAATAGGCGAATAGTAAAATTATATGTCTTGAAAATCAACCCATTCGAATTCACTTTCTTTTAAAGCAATGACTAAAAGGGGAACAGATAAATCAAAATATTTAGAAGTGATCTCTGTATTAGTGAAGAGAATTACTTTAAAAGTACCAAAGAGCCCCAAAGTTGAGAGGTGTTTTAAGGTTTACTTTTGAAAGAAAGTAGTTTACACAAAAATCACATATGTTCTGATGTATCGCGTACGATCAAACAGAAATATATTAATAGACACGAAACTTATTAATGCATAAGAGAGATGGAGCGAAAATTTAGAATTCAGAATTTAGTTAAGCAGGAAATCCTTTAAACAGGCACACGTCATTTGAAAACAAAACCTTTTGAGAAATGATCGACCAGAACAGGTGCTATTCCAGAAAAGCAAACCTTAGTTGGGGAAATTATAGTGCTGCAGATATTTACCACTTAATTTAATCGCTACTTTGGGATATTGTCCATANGTGATCTCTGTATTAGTGAAGAGAATTACTTTAAAAGTACCAAAGAGCCCCAAAGTTGAGAGGTGTTTTAAGGTTTACTTTTGAAAGAAAGTAGTTTACACAAAAATCACATATGTTCTGATGTATCGCGTACGATCAAACAGAAATATATTAATAGACACGAAACTTATTAATGCATAAGAGAGATGGAGCGAAAATTTAGAATTCAGAATTTAGTTAAGCAGGAAATCCTTTAAACAGGCACACGTCATTTGAAAACAAAACCTTTTGAGAAATGATCGACCAGAACAGGTGCTATTCCAGAAAAGCAAACCTTAGTTGGGGAAATTATAGTGCTGCAGATATTTACCACTTAATTTAATCGCTACTTTGGGATATTGTCCATAGCCAAACAACTTAGACCCTTTTTGCGATTGGAGGGTAAAGTTATTTTATTTATTTTATTCCATTTACTTTTTTTAAACGGTGAAGATAACTTCGCAATAAGAGCAAACAAGGGTATTGGGTCATTTGAAAGATGTTTTATTTGCGTACGTCATTACGCGGACGAAAGTAGAAAAGAAAATCAACTTTCACGACACGGTTTTCATGAGAGAGTTTTTTGTTCATGTGTTTACAAGCGGAATATTTTTTAATAAGCGAATGATGATATAAGTGCACAAAATAAACCCATTCGAATTCATTTTCTTTCAGTGCAATGACTAGAAGGGGACAGATATATCAAAATACTTCTGTAGGAGAGAATTACGTTAAAAGTACCAGAGTGTTTTAAAGTTAACGTCGGAAAAAAAGTAGTTCTGTATCTTTCCACAAATATTTCATATATATCGCGTACGATCAAACAAAAATAGACATGAAAGTTATGCATAAAGATAGAAAAATTAAAATCAAGAAACAATTCAGTTAAGCAGCAAATTCCTTTAAAAAGGCGAACGTCATTTGAAAACGAAAACCTTTTGGGAAATGATCGATCAGAACAGGTGCTATTCCCGCATAGCAAACCCAGCTTGTTATGGAACAAAATTTGGGTTTAAGATATTGCTACAGATATTTACTTTGCCGTTTAATTTAATCGCTACTTTAGGATATTGTCTATAGCTTTATGGTACTCAAGGCTGTCGTCCAGACTCATCGATGATTGCAGGGAATCGATTCGCCGATTCCTTATAATTATAAATATACCCATAAATAGAAGCTGTTTGCATTTCTGATAGTTGTATTGATTGAAAAAATGTTATGCATACTCTTAAATGTATTAAAAAACCGTAAAGTTAAGATAAAAGGAATCCAAATATCGTCCAAGTATATCAACACTTGTAAAGGAGATTCCGCTCGGCCACCCATCCAAGTATTTTCTGCGCCCGACAGCGCTTAACTTTGAAGAACGAAGAAGACGTCTGCAGTCACAGGAGAAGCAAAAATCCCGCTCAAACTTCTACGATACAGCATGATTAAGCGGCACTGAAATTAAAAGGAACTCAGAAAAAGTATTGTAACTCAGTACAAGTATCAGCTGGGTCACGATACGTCTTTCTGTTTTACTTCACGTTGTAAGACTAAATTTCAGAAAAAAAGCGAGGTAAAATTGTCATGAATTGGTGCATTTATATTTCACATTACAGACCAGCTACAACTACATAAATATCATGCGAGAACAATAAAACGAAGACCTCGTTCAAGCTACTTTTTAATCACAGGGAGTATTAGGAACGTATAAACGAGGTATACATCTGCAAGATATTATATACTTTGATTATCTATATTAACAGCGAAAATCTCGCTATTGTTGTCACTCGACAGAAATTCTGATTTCTTCATGACATATTTTTTGTACAAATCGTTAATTGTCAATTAATGCGTTAATTTTGTCGGCGTCTCTAATGACATTGGCCTTGTTTGGTACGATGCTCCTCTCTCTCCCCACCTACTGATAATTAGACCTCCCATAAAATGGTCTGGTTGGTGAGCTGTTCCTCTCTCTCCCCGCCTTGGGATGTTTCGAAGTATCTGATGACATTAGCCTGGTTTGCATGCTGTTGCCCTCTCTCCCCACCCAGGGGTATTTCGACGCCTCTGATGGCATTGGCCTGGTTAGTATTCTGTTCGCTTCTCTCTCCTCTCAGGTTGAATTCAAAATTAGCAACGATTGTTCCCAAGATCTTTCTTTAAAATTCGTCAGCCTCATTGTGGTTTTTCCTTATCAGTAATTCAATGAATACGACCCGAAACTGTCTTAACCTTATACAATAAATAAACGGATTAACAAGAGAGTTAAAGGCCGCTAAACTACCAACAACCATAAAAATGGAAGTCAACGTACCCAAGCTTACGACGTTTTTCAGGGGCTCCTTGAACCTTACGAAAATAGTTCCAGGAAAATAACTTATAACTGTTAGCGTAATAATCATTAATGTTAATTTAAAAGCTCGCTTGTGAGATAAAATTTTTTCTTTGGTCGCCATATCGACTTGCTGGGCTGCTATTTGCTTCTCTTGGCGATGAGCCTCACGATAAACTATTATGTTGCAGAAAACAACGACTGCAATAAGTGAAATTACGACAGCAGTGATAATAGCTCTTACCATTTCCACGTCAATAAGCAACACGGCGGTGTTTATAATTAAAGTCAGGGTCCATGCAAGAGCTGTGGCTATCAGTACACGGCGTTTGGTCACAGTTTGAATATAAATATAAGGACGCATGATGGCGATGTACCGATCCACTGATATTAAAGACAAGTGAACAATGGAAGACAAGCAAAATAAGGAGTTGAACAATTTTGAGGCAATTTGCATTGAACATGCACTGGCTGTGGTTTCTCCTTGTATGATATTCCATATCTGAGCAATAAAAAGAGGCTGGACAACTAATCCGACCATCACGTCAGTCAAGGCTAGGCAAGCCAATGCCATGTTGGACATGCTCTGCAGCCGTGCTTTAGTCTTCACAGCGATCATCACCAACAGATTCAACACAATGGTAAAAGGGCAAGTCGTGGTGTGGATTACGATCAAGGCAACGAGAACAGCATAGGATAAATCGGACAAATGATCTGGCTTACCACCAATGAAACTGTAGAGCACACAGTTCCCGGGGAACTCGTTTTGAATCTGGTGACTAGAGTTCATATTTTCGGCCGGGCTTCTGCTCCGTCTTGGACGTATTAATTTTAGGAAATGTCGTCTCATTCTGACTGATTTAAGTTTTGTTTGTAGTCAAACTTTGACATTTTCGAGAGTCATTCTTGTGAACAAAATTTAATCTCGCATATGCTCAAAAACATTTTTAATACATGTGTAACAATATTATTTTTTGTTCGGGTCTCTTTTTACATCACAAGTAAAACCGAAAGAGATTAAAGAGAGAAAAAAGAATTCATTTTCCTCTAGTCTGTAAAAAAAAGCGAAAAGGATATTTTTCCTTTTTTAATATCTAGACCGATATATTTCAACTGAAAGGTTTAGACAGCCGCAAGCTGATTGAAGTACTGATTGGCACTAGTTCATGGGAGATAAAAACAAACTGAATTATTAACATGAGACAAACGTATTATTTTCTTATGATTTTTCAGTAACTGTGTTTCTATCGTAGTCTTGTTTGCTACTCGAAAGAAAACGTTTCGAGTATTTGAATTCCCTCTAAGAAGAGAAACTTTAGGGTGAACAAGTAACGAGGAAACGTTTTCGATATTAGTAACGGCTTTATGTTGTTCGATATGACAGTGTTTACGAAACAAGGACCCCAAGCTCTCTCGTCACAATCGTTGCTTATAATAGCTTGTATGGAACGAATATAACAGTATGTCTAAAAACAACTTACTGGTAATTTCTTTAAACCGAAAAAAAGCAAAGACCGCACATAAAAAATGAAACGTGGAGACAAGGAGAGCTGGATTTTTGTCAAATTTATGCCTAATTTTATGATCGCTAAAATTTTCGTTTAATTACGATAGATTTTCACTCATGATGAAGTTTGGGGTTACTTTGTTTACAGGTTTCATTTAATGTGCGAATAATAAAAGTTATCCTTAAATAAACCCATTCTAACTCATTTTCTTTGTAGGCAATGACTAGTAGGGGACAGATATATCAAAATACTTCCAGGTGACTTCTGTATGAGGGGAAGTACGTTCAAAGTACTAAAAAGTACTAAAAAGAAATATGTTTGAAGGTTGAAGTCAGAAAAAAGTAGTTTTGTCTTATATATCGCGTATGACCAAACAAAAAAATAAACACCAAACTTATTGATGCATAAAGAGTGAGCGGAAAATGTAAACGAAGAAATAATTTATTTAAGCTGGAAATACCTTTAAAGAGACGAATATCATTTGCTTAAAACCCACAACCAACCTGAAAACAAAAACGTTTGGGAAATGATCGGTCAGAACAGGTGTCTGAAATTTTGGGATAATATTGTGTTAGTACATTGATTATCTTTAAATTCAGTGGTTATTTCACATAGCAGTATAGCCGTACAATGAAACTGTTTTTGCGACTGATAAGTGAAGGTCTTTATTTTTTTAAAAAACGCCGTTAATCATTGTTGGATAAAACAAGTTACACATGAGGAACATTACATGACGTTAATCTTTGACCCCTTAGTAGCTTGTTAACTCTCAGATACAGATAATTTTGACGTCCTTGAAATTTCTAACAAAGAACAAAGCAAACATTTAAAGACATGGTCCGAACTCGTAATTTTTACGTCAAATGATTCCTAAGGGGAAGTAGGATGTGACAAAACATTATTCAAACCGTCCCCAACAATAATGTGGCAATCAGAGCAAAAAATTGAGTGAAGTAAAAGGAAAAACGTTTTGTTTGCAAAACGTTCAAGAGAAGCGTACGTCATTACGCGGACGAAAGTAGAAATGGAAATCAACTTTCACGATACGGTTTTCATTCCGGAGTTTTTTGTTCCTGTGTTTACAAGCGGAATATTTTTTAATAAGCTAGCGAATAGTAAAATAAGTCCTCAAAATAAAACCATTCGAATTCATTTTCTTTCAATGCACTGACTAGAATATATCAACATACTTAGAAGTGACTTCTCTAGAAGAGAATTAAGTTAAAAGTACCATAAAATTGAATATGTTTTGACGTCTGAAAAAAGTAGTTCTGTATCTTTACACAAATATTTCATATATATCGCGCACGATATTACAAAAATAGACATGACACTTATTAATGCATAAAGATGGAGAAATTAAAACCAAGAAACAATTCAGTTTAGCAGCAAATTCCTTTAAAAAGGCGAACGTCATTTCAAAACGGAAACCTTTTGGGAAATGATCAACCAGAACAGGTGCTATTTCAGCATAGCAAACCCAGCTTGTTATAACACAAAATTTTGGGATAATATATTGTTGCAGATATTTACTTTGCCTTTTAATTTAATCGCTACTTTAGGATATTGCATAGCCAAACGAAAAAAAAGTCAAACGTTTTTGCAATTATTTTTGCATATTTTTCAAATGCTGAAGATAACTTTGCAATAAAAGAGCAGAGAAGAGTATTGAGTCAACTGAAAGATGTTTGATTTGCAAAGCCACTCCTAAATGTGCGGTATGTCAAATGGGTGTTGCTGAAACGAGGATTGGGGAATGGGGAATGGGGATTCGCAAATTGAAAATGTGAAATCGTGGTCAGTGTTCATACCATAATACTTATCTCTCTGATTCAGTTGTTTAAATCGAAGCAACGCCTCAACGGCGTAATGAGGTTGAATCATTATTATTTTCCTTTTTTTTCAAGCGCCTGCCTTTTTTAAAATTGAATAATTCGAAAAAATACTTTATGGTACTTATCAGAAGCATATATGATTGCATATATGCTTCTGTACTTATTAATAAGGCCGTCGTCCAGACTCATCACCGATTCGCCGAATCCTCATAACATACACCCATGAATAAAAGCCGTTTGCATTTCTGATATTTGTATTGTTTGAAAACATATTATGCCTTTTCTTTGTTATGTTAAAAAATCGTAAAGTTCAGATCAAAGAATCCAAAAATCGTTAAAATATCAACACAGGTAAAGAAGATTCCACTCGGTTACCCATCCAAGTACTTTCCGCGCCCGACAGCTCTTAACTTTGAAAAATGAACACGTCTGCACTAACAGAAGAAGCAAAAAAAATATCTCAAGCTACTATTATACAGCATGATTTCACCAGTACAGAAATTAAAAGTAACATAGTGTTAACTTTAAAGAACTCAGTGAAAAGCGTACTTGATTACATTATTAATCCATTTCGTGCCGTTTTAAAGACGTCTTGTTCAAAGAAGCCCCTATGTTACGCCGTTTTTCTTGCCATTGTATTAACTGTCCCATAAATTAGTCCCTCTTAGCTCCTCTTTCTTGTTCGTAGTGTGCTACATAGCCGTTCTTTGTGTCGTCAAGCAACGCGAGCGTTGCGTGACGACGCAAAAAACAAACGGGTGTGTAACAGACTTTCTTGTTAGAGGAAGGAAATAGGCTTCTTCGAAGCCGTTTCGGGATGTCACGCAATGGTGGTTGTTGTTGGCTCGGCCGCGGCAGTCGTTGTCGCATGGGAGCTTAAGCAACGAAGACGGCGACGGCAACGAGAACGGCAATAAACCAATAGGTTTAGATTGGAAAAATATCAACCTTGCACGCGTATTGCGGTTTTTTGTACATTCCTTTGCCGTCGTTGCACGACTACGACGTGAAAATGCGTATGTAATTAGTTCTCGTTTTGTCGAGGACGGGAACACAAAACAACAATTTTAAATTTCTTTTTCTTTTCCTGAACTTTGATACAACTTTTAAGTTTTCAACTCCAAAAAAATTTGCCAACATTTGACGAATTAAACCAGATGGACTAAGCGCCATAAAGTTTGAGGCAGCGCGAATTCACTTTTTAAGTGACGTTTTCGTAGCCGTCGCTGCGTCGTTGCTTAAGCTCTCTATTACAGGACCACGACGGCCCCAGCCAAAGCGTTACTGGGAGAGCGTTGTGTGACATCCCAAAAACGACTGCGAAGGAGACTTGGAAAGCGGAGGAAGAGGACAAAGGAGCAATTCGTACGGACTTTCCCACATGCAATTCCTTTTTGACAAGTGTACGTACGTGTGTCCAGGAGAGACTGCTAAAGGGTTTGCCCCGAATAGGTTGCAGCTGAAGGAGCGTGCACTTCTTTTTGCTCGGTTCCCACCATCCTTTTAATTTCTTGACATGTTTTAGATTTTTTTCTTCCTTTGCCGCTATAACTTAAGTTTTCAAATGACAAACCTTTCTCTTTCTGTCCATGCCCCAAGATATTCTCAGAGTAATTTTAACCCACTCTGTTCTCCGGGGTCCATCCCCTTATTTGTTATATACCATTTTTGACAGAAAATTTTCGTATATCTTCTTTTAACAAATGGTACCCCTTTCACAGACCTAGTTTAGAACGGTGGATTCCTTTTTACTGCTGTAAATACACTGTCTTCTAACTATAAATAAATCACTACACAATGACCTTAATTCACAAGCATGTTAAAGCATCACCCAAAGCCTAATTTTTATAAAAGCTGCAAAGAATCACGACTTTAAGAGAATTTACGTAAAAAAAAGATGAATCTTGGTAATAGCATAAAACTTGACATCCTTAAGTCAGTGTTCTGCGTAAAAGGGGAATTTTTGGTGAGAGAGGAATAATCTTTTCTGAGTAAAATCCAACGTAGTTGTTAAAAATATCGAGAATAAAAAATTTTTAGGTACTTGAAGCTGGACTTTAATCCCGTTTTGCCGCCAAAAAGCCGGCGCTTTTCGCTACTAGTGGGCTATAACATATTAGCCTAGTAGTAGCTCAACCAATCAGAACGCAGCATTGATAATAGATCACTAGTTAGATTTTACTAAATATATATATAAGAGACACAGTAACAATTACACAAAGTTTATTTTTAGCCTTCATCGTGTCGCGAACTCGTAAATGACTCAAAAGAAGCTGTCACATATTGTGGACCAGATGCTTCGTTCGAAGCTGGGCGAAAAATTAAATCTCCAAGCAAATAAAAAAGAAATTGAAAAGGAGAAGAAGAAAATTAGTAATAGACTTTAGCTTATTGACTGACTTACTTTAAATAACTACAATACGTAACTGTGACAGTGTGCCATAAAAAGATCAATCCTCAATTCGCCCCATGTAGGGGAATCCATGATAGTCTTGGATTCTGGATTCCACGCTGTGGATTCCGGATTCCGAGTACTGAATTCCGGATTCCAGCTCAGTGGATTCCCCAAACTTTTCCTTGTCTGATAGCTATAAAAGTTTCACCAATGATTGACTATAGATTAAAATTTGTCAAAATATGTAGGTTTTAGTAACCAATATTAGAGAAAACGGGGTTAGTTTTCAAAATCGCAAGAATGAAAATACATCAAAATTCCTAGCATCAAAATATGATATTATAAGCAGCATTCTGACGCTACTTAAGAATAATTTGAGTCAGTTACAACGTTTTTATTAAATAATCTATTATTTGGGATCATTTTTACCCCTGAAAAAGCGTTCTCTTAACTCCCAGTCTGTGATAAAAAAAGGCCAAAAATGAGGTTATTTTTACTCCTTACATGGGTTGTTTTTACTCTTTTTGGAGTTACTTTAACTCTGAAAGTGGAGTTAAAATTTTAGGTACAGGATAACTCCTTTTGGGGGGTTATTATCTGGGGTGATTTTTACTCGTGAAAAACGTTTCTTTAAAATCCTTTTTGGAGTTAAAACAACTCCTCCTAAAAATAACTCCACTGTAAGGAGTTAAATTAACCCCACTAGAGCAGTTATTATAACTCCTTGAAAATTACTGTGCTGGGTAGTAAGGTTTCTTCTCATAACAACAAAAAACATTGTTCCTGGTTTTCATGACAAACAATGTAAAGGCGGGATGCTTTTTTCTTCTGAGATTTTTTACGTTTATTAAGTCATTGCATAAAGTAATAATTACCGGAACATTCAAATATATTCATGTTCATTGTTTTTTAACGTTTCACCCTATAGCCATTTTACATAAACATTTCCCTTAACTATACGAAAAAGAATTATCCAGTTCACATTAATCAGTTCCACTTTCAAACATACTGTAGTTCAAAATGACAGCTCACTAGAATGCACCTCATTTGGAAGCCGTGAAATTGCCCTTAACACTGTGATTATTCATGTCAACTGCCACTCTAACGTACATGGTATCTTCCCTGATGTATCCACCTTCTCGACGTCCAGCGTGGGAAATGAAAGTTGGACAACCGGATGCTATGTTCATATCTGACTTTGGCCTTTTCAATCTTGAATTGTTAGCAGCGGAACGAAACCAATCACAAGCGTCTTGGACTCTGTCCTGGTCAATAAGTTTAAAGAAGACTTTTTGACTGAAAGGCCAGGGTAACAAAGCGTTGTATTCACCTCTCATGATAACAAAAAATATTGACATGTGCGATCCTTTACCCATCCCATCACCATTAGGGTAGAGACGAGCACTCACTTTGTATCCAAATCGTCCAAAGTAGAAAGGAGGGCTATAAATAGATGGCGTTTGACCAGAAACAGCTTCTTGAAATCTCCGGCTAAAATGGTCGATTTTCCAAAGGTAAACCCCATCGTAAGAAGTAGCCTCCAGCATACTAAGCTGAAGATCCTGTTCAGATAGCCGAATTTCATATAACGCTAGTTGGTGCTCAGCTCTGTCCAAGCCCCGGTCGCAGGAAAGATGGGGGGAGCAAGACAGGCTCTGGAGCCCGAAGTCATTTCGGCTACGTGGAGAACCTCTCAAAGTCTCCAACTCACTTTGTGAGCATTGCACTTTTCTTTCATATTCTCTTACAGAGTGAAGAATCTCCTCCATTTGAGACGAAACAACAGGTTCATTTTCTCCGGCGCGTTTGAGTGCTTCTAGATCATGATAGAGTTTCTCGAAGTCTTTTTGTTGATTCTCTTATCGATTTTTCTATCCTTGATAGTTTGGTTTGCTGTGTTTGTATGTTGATTCTTGCAGCAACAAGTTCTTCGGTTTGGTTTTGAAGCTGACGCTCTAGAATGCTTTTCTCGTTAATCAGACCGGAAACTTGTTCCTCCAATTCTTTCTGTTTGAGGGTGTACTCACATATGGAATGGTTCATCATTTCCAGATGGTCGGCCATGCTATCCTGGACGTGCAGGTCAAGGTTTTCTTTTGTTCCCTTCGTTAAAGTAACAAAATTCAAATTTAGTCTTTGTGCATATTCCAACAAAGAAATAATAAAAGAAAAAGAAAGATAAGGATATAGGAACCGAGTAAGCGCGAGATCAACTAACGCAAAAGTAGCAAGCGTAACCCCCGATGGACCTTGGGAGAGTCTTGTATTTGTGACTTGGGGCAACTTTTACACCCGATTATTATTATATCTGTGATGGACGAGATTACGGAGGTTATGGCCGACAGAAGCTCATATTCATCCCTCCCTTTACAAGGGCCATTTCCTACTAACAGTGTCTTACCCTATATAGCTACCAACACAACCCATAACTAATCGCTAGGACTAGGGTTTCTAAGAAGCACAGCCCGTCCACAAAATTAACCACACTGTTTGCATCGAAGGCTATATTTAATGACTGAGAGGGAATAAGGACGACATTACAAAGAAGAGGGAGCATTGGGAAACCGCTTTTTAGATTAAGTAAGCTTTTTGTAACTTTAACTAGAGCAAAATGCCACGATAGCGAACAGGAATTCAAAGCAGTTTTCTCGACCTCATTATGCTTGCTCTAAAAGACAAACCGAAAATAATACTTACTCTATAATGGCAACCTTGACAATTGAAAGGGCATGAATGTTCCGCCTTAGGGCACAGTGTAGTCACGTGTTCCTCCATCATGTCACGCGGTATGTTGTCTTGACCACATTTCAATTGGCATTCGATGGGAAATTTAAGACAGACTTCTCGATGATTCTGAAAGGAACATAGCCGTGATGATTAAAAGTGCATTGCAATGACGGACTGGCTAAAGTCCAGTTATGGAGCTTATTGCGCTATGACTATAAGCCCATTTATTATATGGAGGAGAGTGTTTTACTGGGAACTAAACCACTCGTAGATTCCATACGCCACTTCATCCGGGACCCGAGTGGCGTATTTTCCGTATGTCACCTTTGTGAGTGTCGTATCGTTCAATGACGTCACGATTCCCGCCTTTCGCTTTCGTTGAATTGGTTTCTCCATATAATAAAAAGAACATTACACGTTGGCTCGAAGATATGAATTTTATGTTCTCGTGGCAAGAACAATATCTCACTCGTTCGCTTCGCTCATTCGTGAGATATTGTTCTTGCCACGAGAACATAAAATTAATTCATATCTTCTCGCCACCGTGTAATATCCTCTATTTATCTATGGTACGTATTTCACATTTCCAATCAGTATCCGGGAATCAGTATACTTAACTCCAGACTGTATCATTTATTCAATAATGGCACGTGATTGCGCCTAACTCAATTATAGACAGACTTTATGGCGGGATTCAAAGGAGCCGCCACCAATTTTAGAAATATCGAAACTTGGGAAATAAAATGGCCCTTTTGCTCGCCTTCAACGAAAAATTGAGATATTTTATGCACTGTTTATGAGGCCCAAATACTTTTTTTCAGTAGGGTGTATATAAAGGTGAAGCTCATGTATTTCTTACCTCCATGTTGCTGTGGAGAACCTTCCCACCACAGTATGTACAGGCCACGGCTCTGTTCATACAGTCCTTTGTTCTGTGTTGTTCAAGACTCCTTCTCTCCACTGACTCTCCACATGCGTGGCACTGCTCGTGGCCATACTGACAAATATCTTCATGTTTCTGCAAAAATGACAAAAGTCAGCTTGTAAGTAAGAAAAATCGAGAACAATAGCGAAAGCTTAGGTGTCTGCCCCGTTCAGAACGCGACGCGGAACGGATGAGCAGTTATTCACATGTGAGAAAAAATGTGAAGAATGACTTGGCCTGCGTCACTCCCGTCGTTTGCAGCGTGGTGGGCCTCAAGAAAGCTAGTGGGTGGCTGTTTTGGCAGTTTTCAAAATTTCTATGGTCGGAGCACCGGCCGGTCTATACAGCACCACGTCACGCGCATCGCAAAACAAAAAAAATGAGAAACCAGGCCTTAGGCATTGAAAAATGCATGATCATTGCTTTGTATTCTTTTTGTTGCTCTTGTCAGTTGGAAAAAAAGAACTTCTTGAAACGTGGGCGGTCATATTTCTGGAATTTAAGGCCAATTTTTACAAACCTTTTTAATGAAGGCTTTTTGTTTTTTATGAAATTAAGAAGCATTTAAAATTACAACTTTGTGTGACCTCCGTAAAAAAGGTTCGTCACTGAGTACCGTGATCTGTGTCGAAATCTGAGTATCGATTTTGTTCCCGATCTGACTCCATTGTCGAAACACTGTGAAACTTTATTAAACATGCGTCAACGTCGTACTAGTGATTGCTTTAATCATACCTTTAAGTATCCCAATTCTCCTTTCCAATTGCAGCCCCTCTTTCTATATCGACAGAAACATTGAAGATTGTGAACTTCTCTCTCGCAGCATCTGTCCCGAAAGTACTGATCTCGCAGAATTTCTTCCCCGTCCAACGGGCATTTGGGAACATCAAGTCTGCAAAGTACGGTATAAGAGACTGCATTACAAGTGTTCACAAAATGCCTAAAACAGCAAACCTTGGAACCTACCGGTAAGTTCGTTTTAAGGAAAATGTTAGAAGGAAAAAGAGCGCTTACCTTAAGAGCACTTCCAGACAGTTTTTACAAAATCGATGTCCGCAATAGGTTTGCCAAGGTTCATTAAAAATATCCTTGCAGAAGGGACACGTAAGTCTTTCATCGACAAAATGGCACATAAGAGGCAGGCTCATCGTTAACGTTTACTCAGATTGAAGTTTTTCTTAAGAATGAATTTTGTACACGATGTTTCTGTTTTTATAGGATTAACATTACGTGACGACAGTACATGAACTCGTGCACCTACTCATATCACGTGAAAGTAGCATTGCGCAATGCGTCTCAATTTCTGCTGCATAGTATTTAGCAATCACAGTATAAAAAACATAAACTGTTGCGTAAATCATTACAAAAGAGAAGATAAAACAAACGACAACCAACTTGTTAAATCACTCAGCTAAGACTGGAAGGTTGTGGAGAAAAGCTATTTGTACGCTTCCGGAAAAAACTTTGATGTAATCGTTGGGGGGTTTTCCCGTACTTCACGGCATTAAAGGGACTGTGTCACGAAATATGTCGAAATTTGACCAAAATTCAATCAGTCGGGACTGCCTCCAAATTGAGAAAAAACATGAAAATATATTCGCAAAACATTAGAACGAGGTGCAAACGGATCATGTAGTAAATGGTTTTTTGAATACTCGTTATCCTATCAGTTTCTCAAGAGTTTATATTCTTTTTGTCTACAAAGTTTGAGAAAGTTTGCAAGTAATTTTCTTTGCTAAAGATAAGTTCCATAGCGAATAGAGCACGGTGTAATTGGCAATATTAACAAAATGAACTATACAGCTGTAACACAGCCCCGCGTTGCATCAGTGATGAAAACTGATAACAAAAAGGAAAATGGCTTGAGGCTTTGAGACCAGTTGAGACCATGGCCATGTTAAAAAAGGGCGTCGATAAAACCAGGAACATGGAACATCCCGGAACATTCCGGAACATCCCGGTACATGAAAAAATTAAAATATATTTTTTTTATGAAAAAATAATTAATTAATTAAATAATAATAATAATAATAATAATAATAATAATAATAATAATAATAATAATAATAAATAATAAAAAGAACAATAGATAGAAAAAAATTTTTGCAAAAAATTATAATAACAAAATAAATAACATAACATAACATAAAAACGAAAAATAAAGAAACAAACAATGAAAGAAAGAAAAAGAAACTGGTATCATCTCCGAGTATGAAAAAACAATATTTTGTCGCAATGAATTTTTTGGGCGAGCGGAGGGTCCATTCAAATGACAGTAATGAGTGAAGGCTTGCTTCTAAATTCAAAATATATTAAAATGGGTCGCGAGGAGGGGGTTTTCAAGTTAAGCTTTTCTCACACAGCCACCTCTTGTAAATGTTTGCCATACGGTTTAACGGTTATCTATTTACGGCTTTGCGACCGTAAGAAGAGCTTAGGGGCTCGTCGCTTGGACTTGGATAATTAAATTAAAGATTCACGTTGCAGTGGCAGTGGTAGCGCAGCGATAGTTTCTAACTGTTATCAGTTAGCCTGAATTTTAGCCGTCTCCCCGCAAACTCCTCTGCGACTCGAGGAGACGTCTGAAATATCATGCTGACTGTAAACAGTATAGAAACTACTACGAATGTGAGTATTGTCCACTAAAATCCAAAGACAGGAGCCCGTATACTCTTCTTAAGTTCATAGAGCCGCCTAGTCTGTAAGTAATTCATGTCAACCTCAAGTGAAGCAAAGCACCCCAAGTAAGCAAATGTCGGTTAATATATATAAGGAGACTATATGTCGGCTTGAAATGAGCTACTTACCGACTTGGCTTGACATGAAATACTGCACCAACATTTCAGACCATTGCAGAACCGTAAATGGTTAACCCGAAATGATTAACTTATGGCAAACAATTACAAGAGGTGGCTGTGTGAGGAAAGCTTGAAAACCCCCCTCCTCGCGACCCATTTTAATATATATTTTGAATTTAGAAGCAAGCCTTCACTCATTACTGTCATTTGCATGAACCCTCACTCGCCCAACAAATTTTAATTTGTTGCGACAAAATATTGTTTTCTCATACTCAGAGAGGATACCAGTTTTTTTTCTTGATTATTTCATTATTTTTCGTTTTTTTTTTGTTATTTTACGTTATTATTAATTTTTACAAAAATTATTTTATTATTATTATTTTATTATATTTTTTTTCCTGAAAATCATTTTTATTTTTTCATGTTCCGGAATGTTCCGGCAT
Source organism: Porites evermanni (assembly GCA_942486025.1). Classification (NCBI taxonomy): domain Eukaryota; kingdom Metazoa; phylum Cnidaria; class Anthozoa; order Scleractinia; family Poritidae; genus Porites; species Porites evermanni. The sequence continues at coordinate 62,602 of CALNXI010001387.1, read as the reverse complement.
GTTCCATGTTCCTGGTTTTATCGAAGCCCCTTAAAAAAGCAGTTAGCCGTGTCTTGTTTTGAATATTACTGTTAAACTCATCAACAATAGATGAGCTTGGGGAAGGTGCCTGGAAAGATGGTGGGGCCTCGAGCACCGGAGCCGAGCGCGTAGGGTAACCATGACAACCCTGTGAGCGGCAACCACCAGGCACCGTCACACTGACAGAAGACAGTGGAACCATGATACTTACCACATACTTACCGGAAAAGGGGGAGGGGAGGGCGGGGAGTAAAGCCGCCAAGCACCGTCGAAAAGGCAGAAGTGCACGCGCAAATGAGTTGACCTCAAAACCCGAGCTGTAAAACCACGCGACCCCCTGCAGATCCCCCACCACTGCGCATGACCGAGACAAAGGAAACCCCAGACCAGCATTGTTTCGCGTTTAACTTAGCTTAAATTACATTTAACCACATGCAATGTACGAGATGGAAAGATCCACCTTACCTTACTTTATTTATTCAATGATGTTAAATTTTTAAACATCCGATAAATTCCATCCCCCAGAAGGGCGTTTGTTAAAAAGATGGAAAAAACAAATGAAAGCATTATGCTGCAACTTTTGAGGTCAGTTTATTTTCGTTTAGTGAGTCTACTTTTAATGCAAATTTTTCAAGCACTCATGTTCGATCATCTTCTTTTAAAAGAAGATGATCGAGCATGAGTGCTTGAAAAATTTGCATTAAAAGTAGATTCACTATAACGAAAATAAACTGACCTTAAAAGTTGCAGCATAATGCTTTCATGTGTTTTTTCCACCTTTTTAACAAACGCCGTTCTGGGGGATGGAATTTATCGAATGTTTAAAAATTTAACATCATTGAATAAATAAAGTAAGGTAAGGTGGATCTTTCCATCTCGTACATTGCCAGTAATATTCAACACATGCCAACGTGACTTAAGAGCCATTTTCTGAGAAAATCGAGAATCGCAAGACACTCGTCAAAAAATCGAATTTTTTATTCTTTAGCCAAAACATCCCGTTTAGCGACCTAACTTAAGGAAAAATAGTTTTGTATTCAAACGATTCATTTTAAAGGAGAAATTAGAAAAAGTTTGAAAAATCGATTTTACGCCTATTTTTCGCACAAAACACGGCAGCATGCAACGGCAACTTCGAGAGAAGAGTGAACGCGTAAGAAGCATTCCCTGATATTGAAACTTCAGCCAATTATTTTTTCGTTCTTACTTTTTAAATTCCTAAAAGAAAATTTCAAAAAAGAACGTTTTAAATTTTAATAATCGACAAGTCTAAAGAGGTCATATTTGTGACGTTGGACATGCTTGAAAATGAGGGCTAACTTTGACTATTATAAAAGGTATCTGCTATATGCCGCTTGATCATAAAATCGATATAAAATGGTAGCTTGGCTATTGTATCAAATTACTGGAAAGTTTTAGCCCTGGAAATCAAATAACATAATGAGACACCAAAGCAAGCGGTGAGAGCTATTGAATGGGGAAAATTTATGCAAATTAGACGGCTTGCGGACGGTTGCCAAACCAAAAGTAAAGTTTTACATGAAAGGATTACTCACCATCGCTTGAAACACGTTTTTATAGCCAGGAAGGTTATTTCCAACTTCAGTTGCGTCGTTTTGAGTCACAAAATCCATACTTTTAAGCCAAAGGACAAACGTACGTTTGTTCAGCAACTGCGTCCAAGCAATCCGGCCGTGGATCAAAATAAGGTCACAACACGTCACTGCGGTACTTTAGAAGCAAGAGTTACAAGAGTTAACTTCATTCAGGAGACAAAAAGGATGAAAATTCACCGCAAACTAGTGACTTCGATTTTGAAAACCTTTCATCACTTCAATCGTTCGTCAGCAGATAATATCGCATGACCTTTGGCGTGTGACCGGAAAGCGGTCACACGCTTAAGTCACGTTGGCATACTGTCACGAATTTTAGTACGATTTTTCACGTTTGCTTTCGACAAGAAATAGACTCATCGAAATAGAAATAGAAACAGGCTTGCTTTATTTGATATTTCAGTTTCTTTTACAGCCTGCAGAACTTGTTCTCCATGCATTGCGAGTGTCTCGCGCTCCAAGTCCGACTCGCAGTGATGTCGTGAAAAGCGCAAAAAAATTGGCTCCCGTACTGTAGTCGATTTCTTTTATAGACACCTACTAGGTATTAACAGGCTGTGAAACAAGTGTATTTTTTTTTCGTGGGGAAAGAGATGTGAGCAGACAAAAAAAAACAGCGAGGGGGTGTGGTTGGGCGGGGGGGGGGGGGGGGGGGCAGCCCTCTCATCCCCCTTTTTTTTTTCCCGCCCTCCTCCTTCTTCCCGCCCTTCAAGGGGGGGGGGTCTCTTGGAAAGGTGGAGGAGCTTTTTGGGCCCGGGGGGGGGGGGGGGCGGCCGGGTTTTGG
>CALNXI010001387.1:56707-59763 GCA_942486025.1 Porites evermanni | reverse complement strand
AGGGAGGGAGAAAAAAAAAAAAAAAGGGGGGGGGGGGGGGGGGGGGGGGGGGGGGGGGGGGGGGGGGGGACAGCCCTCTCATCCTCCTTATTTTTTTCCCGCTCTCCTACTTCGTACCGCACTTCAAGAGGAGTGGGTCTACTGGAAGACATGAGTAGCTTTCTGTGCCCAGGCGGGGGGTGGGTACTCCGGATTTCGAGTGAAAGGGATGATCGAAGGATCTTTTGGGGTTTGAAATTTTCGATTTCGGGAGTTTTGGGGGTAGGAAAATTTTAGCAGGTATTTTTCAGTTTGGGAAGCTTGATTTAAGTAGGGATTTTTTGGGGTATTAGAAAGAATCTGCCATTTCCCAATCACTCGTTTCCGCGTACTTCGATTGTTATAGCAGGTTTCATAATAGCCCACGTTCGATATATTAAAATTCTAACGTGACCTCGAGGCTTTCTGGTCATTTTTTTAGATTTGGTTTTGTTTTCTTCGTACTCAAGTTTCTCCTGCGAATTTCCAGACAATGGAGTTACGAAAAATTTGCAGTTTTGACCCTAAAGCCTCGGAGTCATGTTAGAATTAGAGCGAAACAAGCAAAACCAAAGTAAACTATAGCGTTGACTTTCTGTCTCCTGAATGCAGTAAACTCTTGTCACTCTTGCTTCTAAAGTACCGAAGTGACGTGTTATGACTTTATTTTGATCCACGACCGGATTGCTCGGACGCAGTTGCTCGGAACAAACGTACGTTTGTTGTTTGGCTTTTGTGACTCAAAACGACGCAACTAAAGTTGGAAATAACCTTCCTCGCTGTAAGCGTTTTACAAGTGATGGTGAGTGATACTTTCAAATAAAACTTTTGGTTTGGTTTGGCAAACGTCCGCAAGCCTTCTAATTTGCATAAATTTTCCCTATTCAATAGCTCTCACCGCTTGCTTCGGTGTCGGGATGGTATTTGATTTCCAGAGCTAAAACTTTCCAGTAATTTAGTACGATAGCCAAGCTACCATTTTATATCGATTTTATGATTAAGCGGCATATACCAGATGCCTTTCATAATAGTCAAAGTTAGCCCTCATTTTCTAGCATGTCCAACGTCACAAATATGACCTCTTTAGACTTGTCGATTATAAAAATATAAAACATTGTTTTTCAAATTTTCTTTTAGAAATTTAAAGAGTAAGAATGAAATTATAATTCGCTGAAGTTTCAATATCAGGGAACGTTTCTTATGCGTTCACTCTTATCTCGAAGTTGCCGTTGCATGCTGCCGTTTTTTGTGCGAAAAATGGGCGTAAAATCGATTTTTCAAACTTTTTCTAATTTCTCCTTTAAAATGAATCGTTTGAAAGTGACCCAAAACTATTTTTCCTTAAATTAGGTCACTAAAAGAGGAGTTTGGGCAAAATAATAAAAAATTCGATTTCTTGACGAGTGTCTTGCGATTCTCGATTTTCTCAGAAAAAAGCTCTTAATTATTTCATGATATTTCACAGAACTGCCATCTATCGAGAAAGCCACCTAACAAGAAGACGCCCGAAGGCGTTTACGCGGGATGTGTTGTTGTAAGAAAGAATTACCGGTATGTTGAATGGCAATGGCAAGTTGAGTAGTGAATGCAGCAAATGTGTGCAGGAGAGACGGAGATGTTCTGTTAAGGACTAATACACTAGAAGATGAGTTACACACAAGGGTTCCTTTGCTACTCAAAACAAAAGTTACATCAATATTTCCACCATATATGTTAGGAGTATGGGTTAGCTCACTAAAATTTGCATTCCTTTACTAATGTCCTCAAAAAATGCACTTCCACAATCAACAATTAGCATCTAATGTATCATACTTCCAATAACTACAAGGCTGCAAGGCTGTGCTCTAGAGAAAATTTCAAGAAGCCCTTCGGGTTACCCAAGCATTTTAGCTGGGGTGCCAAGGCCTAAAGATCATTTCAGCTGGGGTGCCAGGGCCTTCAAGTTGGTCGTTCAAATTAATAAATCAGTAAGCTGTTAGTTATTTGTTAAAAATTAAACAAATTATTTTCTTAACAAGTCAAGCAGAATTTTGTGAATATTTTTTTCATGAAAAATCACATCCCTTTGACCTCCTGAGTGTGCGGAAAAAAAATACTCGCATGTTGTCATATGAAAGTAGGTTTTCGCGCTATATGAGAAACATGGGCATCGCCTCCGAATATTTCATGTTTTTTAAATGGAAAAGTAAGATTCTGGTCTGTTTGTGTATTTTTTATGAAAAAAAAATTGGGGCTCAAAAATAAGGGCACTATTCGTTTTACTAATCATTTTGATTTAGGTTGAAAAGAAAATTCGCCTATTAAGATTGACTAAGATCCCGTGGAGCTTTCCAAGAAAACTCTTATGATTTCAACGAAACCGCGGCGCCCCCGGGGGGTTACTTGGGTTAATTTTTGCTAGGTATGTGCCGCTGGCCTCTCAGAGCCCCTACCCCATTATAGTCTATTCTGTGGTCAATTGTAGACCCCATATTAGTCACATTTGGGCAAATATGTAATTTTTGTGATCCCAGCTTACTCACTTTCTATTCGTGTATCTATCTTATCAATCCTTTAAATAGGTCATCAAAAAGTGAATTGACCCATTTTTTAATAAATTGAATGAAGAACACGTTACTTTTCACCTACAGTACAAATATCATGTACGTTTGCTAACCGTAAATATGAACAACTCTGTTACCCTTTACCTTAAGAGCGCTTCCAGACAGTTTTTGCAAAATCGATGTCCGCAAGAGGTTTGCCAAGGTTCATTAAAAATATCCTTGCAGAAGGGACACGTAAGTCTTTCATCGACAAAATGGCACATAAGAAGCACGCTCATCGTAAACGTTTACTCACATTGAATTTTTCTTAAGAATGAATTTTGTACACGATGTTTCTGTCAAAGTATTTATAGGATGAACATTACGTGACGACAGTATTCTGACGCATGAACATGAACTTGTGCACCTACCCACGTGAAAGCAGCATTGCGCAATGCGTCTCAAATTCTGCTGCATAGTATTTAGCAATCACAGTGTACATAAACTGTTGCGTAA